>JAAKBH010001258.1:0-33082 GCA_019776075.1 Amaranthus palmeri
CGCAGCCCTTGAGTATTCAACACACAGCCCATATAACATTAGGGGCTGCGGTTCTTAGTATATGTCCGCAGCCCTTGATTATTCACACAGCACAGCCCATATTACTTAAGGGCTGCGGTTTTTGTCCATGTCCGCAGCCCTTTACGTTTTTTGTGGCTGCGTATTTTTACCGCAGCCCTTTAATATTACTTGTTGCTGCTACAATAATGGCTGGGGTCAAAATACGCAGCCCAAAGGGGCTAAAAAACCGCCACCCTTAAGCTTTTTTCTAATAGTGTTTACACATCCAATTGTCCGCCGACATCCCCAAAAGATGAGTCGCTGATGACTGACGGAAAAGATTACAACTACAACGGTCAAATAATCCCACCAACGGCTCTTAAACTTATGCTAAAACGTCCATTGCTAGCTCCTCATGGCACAGACGCAGATGTCGATTCAGGTCGACTCACGGGTCTAATTTTCGTATCGGAGCGAACCAACAGTCTCGAAACGCTTCATATAGGTCTATTTCATCAAGGAAAAGAAGCAAAAGTGTTTAGTTTCGCTGATGTTTATGGGACTTATAAGGGTGTTAGATTGGAAGATAATGGGTCTTTTGCTGGTGATTATATAATTTATGTGTCTATTATGGAGCCTGTTTCTGAGCCTCATCAACCTTGGACTGCTGTTTATAAGACTAATCTTAAGACAGGGGAAACCGAAAGACTAACGTTAAAAGGTATGTCGATTTTGCTACTTCGTTTATTTTTGCTGCATGTTTTGTACGAGACTATCTTACCATGAAATAGGATCATATATATAATTATTCAATTTTTGTAATTAATTACTTTAAAATTGTAAGTGATCATTTTAGGTAGATTGTATATATATCCAACCCCTTCAAATTTGATCTAGATAGAAGTTAAGTCACTTAATGATATTGAAGTAATAAAATTTCTGCTCGAATTAATGTTAATAAAATATCCATCACATACTAGTATATGGTGTGTAAATTCATAGAATTTGTAATAATGCTTGTTGTTCACAAAAAAATTATCATACATGTGTTGCTAAAATTATAGAAGTTTAAGTGACAGTCACTTAATTATTTTTTAAATGTAAATATTTGTTTCACGAATTTGATCAAAACTAATTGTATTTATTGATTGTATATATATATGGCAAAACTATGTAGATTTTTCCTCATTTGAAAATCGCGTGAAATTTTTTGTTATATAAAGAGGCTGATTTACTCAAAACTTGAATGAACAGGGCAAGCCGATTTAAATCCGTCGGTATCACCAGACGGAAAGAAAATAGCTGTGGCATCATTCCAAAGAAAAGCCGGTTGGGATGGCGAGATTGAGGACTTAAAAACAAGCATTTTTGTCATGAACGTAGAACGTCCATTACAACGTAAATTGGTTGTTGTTGATGGTGGTTGGCCAACTTGGGGAAGTAACAATGTTCTATTTTTTCATCGTAACATCGAAAAGGTTGAAATTGTTAAAAAATGGGGCGTCTTTCGTGTCGATCTCCGAGACCCCAAG
The DNA here is from genome assembly GCA_019776075.1 of Amaranthus palmeri. Lineage (NCBI taxonomy): Eukaryota > Viridiplantae > Streptophyta > Magnoliopsida > Caryophyllales > Amaranthaceae > Amaranthus > Amaranthus palmeri. The sequence goes on from JAAKBH010001258.1 coordinate 1,533, forward strand.
ACCGTGACTCGTGTAACACCGGAGGAAATCAATGCTATGACTCCGGCGGCTATCGATGAAAATAGAGTTGTTGTTGCTACCGTTCGCAAAACTTTTACTTTCGCAGATCAAGATGAGCGTAAACCAAATCAATATAGGCATATTGAAATATTTGATGTTACTAAGCCTAAAGATCAATATGTTGAAGTAACTATGAAAACAAGACCTATGGCTGATCATTTCAATCCATTTGTGATTAATGACAACAAAGTTGGTTACCATCGTTGCAACAACGATAAAGTTAATGCGGTACGTCATCTTTTATGCTCCGAATTTTGTGTTTTTTCCGGCCTTAATCTTAAAAATCTCTTTTCTTTTTTATCTTTTGTTGTGTTTGGCAAATGACTTTGATTGACGTTTGACTTTCTTTAGTATGTCCAATGAAACATAGTTCACTAATTAGTTCGCCTTTTAAATTTGCAATTCTCTCAAAATAGTAAAAAAAAAAATAGCCTAAACTTGAGATATTTCGTATGTTCGATTTGTGATTCGCAATGCGATTAGCAAATCATGTGTCGATCAAACTGTTGAAAATGTGTTAGTAAATGACTTTTAAATCAGTTAAAACGAAAAGGTTAATATGAATAGTTTTTCGTTTTTTTTTCAATTTTTACCAAACATCTTCGTAATTAGCTAGCAGCATGTTGAAATATTGAGAAAAGGAATAAATATAATAATTAAAAAAGTGATGTTGAATATTGGCAGTATGATGTTGTTGACAAAGATTTCTACACACTACAATCTCCGGATCCAGATATTGGAATATTCAGAGTTTCAGGAGTGTTTCCATCAATATCAGAATGTGGTACAAAACTTGCATTTGTTGATAATGAGTTTAAGGCTGTTTGGGTGGCTGATAAAAATGGCTTGTATATGGTTTACAAGGTACTTATTATTATATTTATTATAGTGATCGACTTTCAAGATCAGAGTCGATGCCAAAACGAAAGAGGCCCGACTCCCTCAGGGCCGGCCTTTGATATATAGGGGTCTTGGGCGAAATAAAACATTGGAGCCCTTTTCCTTTGCAATTTATAACTTATATGGACCTTCTACAACCATTAGTTTTGCTATTTTGACAAGGGGCCCTGGGCGATGGCCCCTCTTGTCCACCTTTAGGGCCGGCCTCTATTGTATATATTTTTAATCTGCATGGTCTCCCTTACGAATTAAAAAAATATACGAGATAAAAGCTAATTTTGACAAAATCGAGTACAAATGAATGTTTTTCAAATGTTTTTTGAGATCGTTGTACAAGCTACAAAATTAGTATTTTGATATACTATAATGGACTTTTAAGTCTTAGAAAATAATCATTAATTCAAAACTTTAGAATTTTAATTTACTTTTATATACTTCCTCTGTTCCATTATACTTTCTACATTTCACTTTTATACGTAATCCAACGCACAATTTTGATCATTAAATCTTAAACTACACTTAGCTAAAAATTATAAAAATTTAATATTATGAAAGTATGCAATTAGACGATTCAAATAAGATCCCACTTGACTATATTTCTTCTTACACATTCTCAAACGATGAATAGTACTCATAAGTCAAATGTAGCAATTATTTTGCTAGTATTTCGGTCAAAATCCTTTGAATTTAATACTAATAGCGATAGGTGGAAAGACGAAATTTTTTACTATCGGTACAAATTCATAGAAACAGAGAAAGTACATTTAAATGTAAATTAGTTAACAATTAAATTTGAATGTATGATGCAGAAAAATGACTCAAACAGCCTATTTTCGCCGGTATGGAGCCGAGGAAAGGACATACTCTATGTATGTGTGGGCCCTTCGTTCAATTTTAAGGAAACAATTCAAATATTGGCCATTACCAATGTATCAGGAAGTAAAAGAGAGATTAGATACCTAACTAACAGGGGATACAATAGTGCTTTTCCAGCTACTAATGCAGATGGTAATAAATAAAACATATTCTTATCTCCTTTCGTTCGTTAAAGTTCGTTCAGATAATTGTTTTATGGTTTGTTTGCTAGAGTTGTTGGTTGAAGTTGTTGGTTGATTTGACCAGTTGGAAGCATTGTTTGGTTGTTCGCTATATACTAGAGAAAAAGTCAACTGGCCTGGCTTAAACATTTAACCAAAAAGGAAAAGTCGAAGTCTAACAAAAAAGCCGAGAAAAAGGAAAATTTTGAGAAAGATAAACTTAATTTTAAAAAACTTTCCAAAATAAGGTTCAAAAAATGTTACTTCCCAGAAAAAGTGTCTTCATGCCAAAGCTGAGATAATGTATTTGTTTGATAACAACGAACAAAGAAACTGTTCTAAAAAGTCGAAATTTTTTGTTCGCAGTTAGTGCACGTTATTAACAGTGAACAAACATAAAACAATGTCGTAACATTTCAAAGAGACAAAAAAATCCAAACAGTGACAACGAACAAAATAGTGGTAATTTTTTTGAAATTGACAAGTGATTTTTTCTATATTTTGATTACAGGGACAAAGCTAGTTTATCGATCTACAAAGCATGGACCGAAAAATCTATACATAATGGAAGATGCGGTCCTAGGAGAATTCGATGGAGCGAAAGTAACAAGGCTAACTGAAGGAGATTGGACAGACACACATTGTCAATGGTCTCCTACACAAGATTGGATAGTATTTGCATCGAATCGAGCAAATCCAACAGCGCCAACACCGAAAGATCTACCAGATCCAGGCTACTTTGGCGTGTACATGGTTAAGGCAACCGATAAAAATGTGATCGTAAAAGTGATCGACAGTGGAAATCTTTACGCGGGTGGATTGTTTCCTGGACACGTAAATCATCCATTCTTTAGTCCAGACGGAAAAAGTCTAGTCGTAACAAGAGATCTCGCAGCAGTTTCGTGTGATCCTGTGTCGTTACCTTTGTTCGTGCACTCAGTTAGACCTTACGGTGATATTTTTGTGCTTGATATTGATCCGGACGACATTTATAAGAACGAAAATGTGACGAAATTTACTCGTCTTACGCATAGTAAGTACGAGAATTCGACTGCTACATGGGCAATGGCTTCTACTAAGGATTTACATGAGAAATGGAATGTAAGAATTGCTGGAGATGATGAAGCGAGAAGCTATCAGCCTGAATGTCCTTATGTGCAAAAAGGTGGCGGTGAAAGTTTTCATATGACTGGTCACCTTTGTATTATTGATAAGCGTTGTTGATTTAAGTTATGTTTGTTTGTATGCACCTTAAGATTATGTGTATTTTGGTTATCGTACTTGTTTCTTGTTGTATGACTTGTTTGTGTTTGAATAAATCTTGGTTGCTAATAATGGTTGAAACTATTTTATTTTATTTCTGTATTTTAAGATAGGCTGAGGGAAGGAGAGGTTAGGTGAAATTCAAACTTGGGACCTTATCTAAGAAAGTGGGTCCAGGTTTTACATCCAGGTTGAGCCCTGAATAGTCTCCTCGTTGAACTAGTATCCCTTTATTGTCTTTCTTCATTCCTTTTGTGTTCAATTCTTTAATTTCGCAAAAAATTTGAAAAACTCTCATAAAATCAAAAAATAACACATATACTCCGATTCAACCCTCTCTTCTAGTATCCATCCATAAATAACAATGTACATTTGCTTCAAAGTGGAGCCTAGAAGAAGCCACAATCTGACCAAAAAGGATATGGTAGCAACTCAATGGACAAAAGTACTATTTATTCTCACAAGCTAGTTATTATTTTAGTCATCACATTCACCAAAACATTTTCATTGAAAGTTAGTACATCTAAGCTCTTTATTTCCCACAAGCTAGTCATCATCATTTGCATGAAGTATTTTAAAGTTAATTACTTGGCCTTCTCTATGTATTATACATCATTTGTGTCGAGAAAAGTGGCAATATAACACGCATTTTCTCTCTTTATGTTGTAAGATGAACAAGAATAACCAATCCAATCAAACAAGCAATAATAATCCCACAATCAAGCACAATAAAGTAAAAGTGCGGAAAGTAAAGCACACACGATATTTTACATAGAAATCCAACGCGGGAAAGGTACCAAAGTACCAAACTCTTCCACTAATCACCAATAAAATCAATGGGTACTACCAAAATCCTCTTTAGACAATACTAGAGGCAATACAAACGCCAAACAATCCTAAAACATCACTCAAAAGTGGTAAAATAACAATTAGGGTAAATTAGGCGAGAATACAAATCTACCCACTTACAATGCACAAAAAGGCAATCCAACTGTTGAATATGTAAGTTGGGTAGGCAGGAACACCGTGTCAAAATTTGACACAAAACGGAGCACGAATGACCTTCAATCGGATCGACGAAAACTTCCGCACGTAATACCTTTTCTTCTCTGCCCCGGTTTCTATTTCTGTCTTTGTGCGTGTGTTATGTTAATAATGTATCATGCAAAGCTAACTGATTTTTTCCTTAGCTATTTAAAGATTCAACTAGGCTCTTGAGAGACTGTTATTTTGAGAGCTCAAGTCCAGTCCATTAAAGATTAAAATCTACTTATCGTATTCTTAATACCTACTTACATTATCCTTAATACTTACTTACTGTATCCTTAATTACTACTTCAATATCTTAAATATCTATTTACATAATTCTTATTGCCTACTTAAAATATATTAAAAATATATATTGGGTTGATCCAATCATAGACAGTCTTCTAAGAAGACTGTCTCTCTAAAGAATTTGTGTTAAAGTTTTCCAACTTTTAATTGTAATCACTTATTACTAATATCTTAGTAGCCCATAAGATATTAAAGCCCAATTTTTAATATTATTACTTGGGCCTTCCTTTAAGTAGGTGGGAATACCCAACAATTTTAATGTTAGTACATCTAAACTCTTTATTCCCTCAAGTTAGTACTTTGTCCATTAAAAGTTACTTGACCTTCTCTATGTACTACATAACCCAATTTGTTTTCAGCTAGTCTTGAATGAGACTGTCTCACTATGACTATTTACTTTAAGATTATTAAAAGTGATTCTATTAAAACTATATGTGACTACTTAACCGTTATAAGTAATCATTTTAAAATAAAAAATTATATAATGGGTCAGCCCAATAGACATGGTTTCATCGTGAGACCATCTCATTTAAAAATTTTAGTGATTTATTTTTTAAAATTCAAAAGTTCAAAGTTTGACTTTAGTCAAAGTCAAAATTTGACCTTATTTAAACTTTGACTTTGACCAAAAATCAAAAATGCTAACACGGACAACGTTTTTGACGTTAATCAAAGTCAAAGTTTGATTTTTAACCTGTTAGGTATATATTTTGAGGAAACAACTCCATAAGTTGGTATTATTTATGGTTAATAAAATGTTAAAATTATAATAGTGAAATAAGCAAAAAATTATATTATTCCTGATAATTTAAAGAAAAGAAAAAGGAAAATTCCACGTGGTAACCCTAAGGTTTTGGGTTTTCTACGTGGTAACCAAAACTTTTAAAAAATCCACCGTGATTTTTTTTTTTGGAAAAATTGTCGGGAATAATCCGAACTATTTGCAAACTGCTGTGAATAATCCCAAGTATTGATTATTTATGAATAATCCCACCTTTCAGGAGTATTTGCTCGTGGCACCCCCAAATAAAATTTGACCTGCTATTACAGGTTAGAGTGATCTTTCATATCCTTTAATTCCCTAAAATAAACATTACCCAAAAAGTCATTCCTTCTCACATCAACTTCATTTGCTGTTTAACATTCTTCTCACCATCTCCTTCAAAATTTCAAAATCTTGAACCACCATTGTCATTTATAATCATGAAGCTTCACCCATAATCAAGACTCACCATCATTAACTGTAATTTCCCAAAAAAATTAGGGTTTTTTTTGCTTCAACAGTGCCGAAATTTCCAGAAAAAACGAAGCTCCATTGTTGCTCTGTAAGTGCGAAAATCTGGGTCTGTACGTGCGAAATTCTCCATTAAACCATGGTAATTTCTTTGCCATTCCTCACTTTAATCTTTGATTCTTTAATGTTTTCTTTGTTGTTATAGAAATGCATTGGTAATTATGTTCAATTGTGTTGTTTTTTTAGGTTAATAATTTTGAAAAATTTCAAGTGATGTTTTGGCATGGGGGTAAATTCAAAAGGACTGGGGTAGGGTTGGATTATGTGGGTGGGGAATATAGAAGTCTTTCACTTGATCCTGATTGCATTTCATGGTTTGATCTTGATGATTTGGTGGTCACTAGTCTTGGTGTTAATTATGAGCATCAATTGTATTATTTGCTTCAAAATTGTAATACATTTGAAGAGGGCTTGCGTAGGGTTAATAGTGATGAATCAGTCATGGAAATGGCTGAAATTGGGGCCAAAATGAAAGTTGTTAAAGTTTTTGTTGTTAGGGATGTTGATGATGATGAGTTGTGTGTAGAGATTAGTAAATACTTGTCTCATAAACAATTGGGTAAAAGTGATGGTGAAAGAGAAAAGTTACCTACTAGAAGGGCTGAAAAAGTAGATAAGAAAGGGAAAAAAAAGGTGCAGGAAAGTTACCCTACTCCTTTGGCCATAGAGTACCCTTCTCCTTTGGTTCCTAGTGAAGTTGATGGCATTGAGGTTGATGTTAGTGATTGTGATGATAGTGAGGATGAGACATATGTTGCCACTGAGGTTGAATTGAGTGAAGATGAATCTCTTGTTTTGAGTGAGGAGGCAAATGATGTAGTTGTTAATAAGGTTAGTACTAATCAAGAAGGTGAAGATCCTTTATCAGAGTATGAAGACAGTGAAGGTGAGAATTCAAACAACAATCAATTTGATGTTAACACAGACTTTAGAAACTTCAAGTGGAGTGTAGGTTTGAGCTTTGCTAGTGCAAATGCATTTAGGGATGCATTAATCAAATATGCCCTTATTGAAGGTAGAAATGTTAAGATTAACAAAAGTGACAAGTCAAGGCAACAAAGATTAGGCGTTGTTTGTTTACCTGGATGTCCATTTAGAGTATATGCTAGTTGGGATAAGAGATCTGCAGCTTTTGTTGTTAAGTCAGTTAACCTACAGCACACTTGTCAAAGAAGCATGGATGGTAATAGACAATTAAGGTCTGCTTGGGTTGCAGATCAAATGTTAGATGTGTTTAAGGCAAGACCCCATATACCATCAAGTGAGATTATTGATTTGGTTAGGACTAATTACAGAGTTATAATAAGCAAGGACTTTGCTTATAATATAAAGTACAATGCTCATAGGAGACTTCATGGGTCCATGAGGGAACATTACAATAAGGTAATGGACTACTACGAAGCTTTAAGGGCTAGTAATGGTGATAGTCATTTCAGTGTTGTGAGTCTACAAGATACAAACCCTCCTACGTTTCAAAGGTTTTTCGTTTTATTTGCTGGACTCAAAGATGGTTGGATTAAAGGTTGTAGAAAGGTGTTATGCATAGATGGTTGTTTCATCAAAACCTTTCTTGGTGGGATGCTATTGTCTGCAATTGGTAGGGATCCAAATGAGCAAATGTTCCCTTTGGCATGGGCTGTTGTAGAAGGAGAAAACAATGACTCATGGCAATGGTTCCTCAATGAATTGAAGAAAGGCTTGCGCTTAACAACCGGTGATGGTTTGACAATAATATCAGATGAGCATCAGGTATGTTAAGATTAGTTTTTATGCTATTGCTTACTTCCTATTTAATTTGTCTATGCAAATATTAATTGTTTCCATTTGTAGAGCATTCTGCGGGCTGTCAGTATTGAATTTCCTGAGGCTGAGCACAGACATTGTGCTAGGCATATCTATGCCAACTGGAAGAAAGATTTCAAAGGAGAGGAATTGAAGCTACTGTTTTGGAGATGCGCAAAGGCATACAACAATGCCGATATGTGTGATGCATTGAAGGAGATGGATGAACTTAACCCTCTAGCACTTCAACACTTGAGAAAATGTGATGTTAATGTATTTTGCAGATCAAATTTTAAAATTGACACCAAGTGCGATGTAATTGTTAGTAATATGGCTGAAACATTCAACAATTATGTTATGCGTGCCAGATCAAAGCACCTTATAGACATGCTTGAGGACATACGAACCATGTTGATGAAAAGATTAGTCACAAAGAGAGAGGAAGCACAAAAATGGTCTGGGATTATATGTCCAAAGGTGCAGGAATTAATAGACAAGGAGAAGGAAGAGGCAAGTAAATGTAGCGTAATGCCGGCAACAACCACACTTTTCCAAGTGGCTTACTACATGGACACACTCCAAGTGGACATTGAAAAGAGGTCTTGCACATGCAAGAAGTGGGATTTAAAGGGTATTCCTTGTCGTCATGGAATAGCTGCATTGTACTATATGAGAAAAGATGTTGAATCCTACGTTGACGACTGTTACAGCAAAGATGCCTACTTGAAGTCCTACAGTGGTGTGATTCCCCCTTTGGCAGGTGATAGACACTGGCCACAAGCCAATGCACCCCTCCTCCCACCTCCAGTTAAGCTTGGACCTGGTAGACCGAGAAAGAATAGGATCAAATTACCCCACGAGGATCCTAAAAAACCAGGCAAGTTGTCTAGGCACGGTTTACAAATGAGTTGTTCAAAGTGTGGTCTAGGTGGACATAATAGTAGGAAATGTCCAGACAAAGACACTATAAATGTAAACCCGCCACCACCAAAGCGAGGCAGGGGTAGACCTAGGAAAAATGTACCAGTTGACACACCAGACCAAACCAATATACACCATGAAATGTCTGCTCAGCCAACCCAGTTGGGTAGGGGAAATAGAAGTGTGAGGGGTGGTCAAGGGAGCAGAGGAAGAGGTAGAGGTGCTGCTAGAGGTGCTTCCAGAGGTGTTCGTGGTGTACGCAGCGAAGGGCAAAGTTGTACTACGGTAAGATGTATTATTTATGTAATATTGATGTGATTTTTACCTATATACTAACTGATTTTTTAACTATTTCAGGTGAACACTACAAGCGATGCAATTGATGAGCCCTCTCAACCAATGTTTGTTTCTTCTACACAAGGATCAACATCAAGTGCTCCTAAGAAGTAGATTAGTTTGTATATGTAGTACACTATGTATTTTGGCTAGATGATGGTATATCTAGTAAACTATGTATTTTGGCTTGATGATGGTATATGTAGTAAACCATGTATTTTGGCTTGATGGTATATGTAGTAAACCATGTATTTTGGCTTGATGATGGTATATGTAGTATATAGGCAAAGTTCGTATATGTATTAGTACCCTTTTTTGATGGCTTAATGATCAAGTACATTACTTGATGGTATATGTAATTAAATATGTAAGTGCCAAGAAGATAATGCAATTGACTTTGTACTCAAAACAAAGGTTTATATTAGAAATGCAATTGATGGCTTAATGATGTACATTACTTGATGGCTTGATGATCAAGTACATTACTTGATGGCTTAGTGTTTATATTAGAAATGCAATTGACTTTGTACTCAAAACAAAGGTTTCATTTCATAGAAGTTCAACATTGATATTACATTGCCAAATCAATACAACAATATCCCAATTACAATACAAATCAACCATGAACACATAACAACATATGCAAGTGATTTAACTAAGATAGCTTGCTTCATAACTTCACCCTTGAGAGCCACATTTTCATTCTTCAAATTGTGGTTTTTAAGCTTCAATTTTCGGACTCTTTCCTTCAAATTTGCATTTTCAGCCTCTAGCCAATCGACCCTCCCAAAACGAGTTTCAGTAGAGACAACATCACTTTCCCACTTAAAGAATTTGCAACTTGAATCCTAAAGAACAAGAAATTTCCATCAATTCCAAAATTAGGGTTTATTTTCAAACAAGAATGTGATAAAGTTTAGAGGTTTACTTACGGGCCAATTTGGACAAGAATAAAACTTTTCTCCGGGACGAGAACCCCTTTTAGCAACCTGCAATTTCGCCAAAAGCCCATGGTCACATCTCACGCCATTATTTGAGCTTGAAGCTCTACTATGGCTTCCGGAACTATTACAGTTCATTTACCCAAAAAAAAATTAAAATTAAAGCTTCTTTTATGGAAGAAAGTGAAGAAGGAAGGACACAATGGAAGAAGAAGGTGAAGATTGAAGAAGAAAGTGGAATAAATTGAAGAAGAACAATGGCTTTTGGCATACAAATCAATACCTGGGTAAATAAAGAGGGATTGAAGAAGAAATGAAGAAGACAACCTGCTGTACCTGCTGCAGTAGGTGAAATTTTATTTGGGGGTGCCACGAGCAAATACTCCTGAAAGGTGGGATTATTCATAAATAATCAATACTTGGGATTATTCACAGCAGTTTGCAAATAGTTCGGATTATTCCCGACAATTTTTCCTTTTTTTTTTGGAAATTCCACATGGTAACCTTAAAGATTCGGGTTTTCCATGTGGTAATCAAAATTTCTAAAAAATCACGTGGTAATCATGAGGTTTACCAACTTGTTCCACCGTGATCTTTTTTGCACATAAAATGTAAGCAAATGTTAATTTTGAAGCTTAAAGGCTGTTGTATGCTTACTTATGCGACTCACTATTTCAAATGTCATCAGTCTCAACCTCTTCCCCGAAAAAATAATCCTTAACTATACCATTCTTTGGATTTGGGGGAAAAAATATGATTTGAATGAAATATGGTAGAGTTAGGGTTTATGTTATGGGGGAAAATGTTGAAATTGATGACATTTCTAATGGTGAGTAGCATATAGACGTACAACAATCTTAAAGCTTTGAAATTCATGTTTGCTAACGTTTTATGTGCAAAATAGGTCACAGTGGAACAAGTTGGTAAACCTCATGATTACCGCGTGATTTTTTAGAAGTTTTGGTTACCACATGGAAAACCCGAATCTTTAAGGTTACCATGTGGAATTTCAAAAAAAAAAAAATTGTCAATTTGGAATACTTACATTTAACAGTGGGATCTAGAAAATTTATTGTGTGAGACTGTGAGGTTGAATCCTAAATGGTACTTCCTTCGTTCTTTTTTGATTGTCCACATTACTATAACGGGTAGTTTCATATGTTTGTCCATTTCCTAAAATGGAAAGTTTTGATACCCTCTTTTCACCCCCTCTCTCTTCTAATATCTCATTTATAATAATTAATTTATATTTTCTCTCTCTCATAATACCAATATAATCATTAATTCACACCACTATTATAATAAAATATCACCTCTCTCTTCTAATATCTCATTTTATAATAATTAATTTATATTTTCTCTCTCATAATACCAATACAATCATTAATTCACACAACTATTATAATAAAATAATACCCATAATTAACAAAGATTCTCACTATCTTAATATGTGTGAAATCTTCAAATAGGACACACATATAAGGACGGAGGGAGTAATTATTTGTCCAAAAGGCTTACCCCTACTTTAAAAAAATTAATTATCCTTTTTTTTTTCTCTCTTCCTCTTTCATCTCAAATTTGGTATTCTCAATTCTTTTGGAATTGCTTAACACCAACGATCCCACCGGCCACCAATTCCGGCCCTTGATGCGACCTTGCCTGCCGGCGTGCCGCTGCCCAGACCACCGGACCGACACCCAATGACCCGCACCATCACCAATACTATTCTTTGGTTTTTATTGTAAGTTCTTCTTTTAAATTTAAATCCCTCTTTCAATAAATTTGAGATTTCTTCTCTTAAAAATAATTAAAACTTCAATTGTTTTTTAGTTTTGTTCTTTAAATAATTATTTTAGGGTTTAAGAATAGAGATTACTAATTGTGAATCTGTTTAGGGTTTGTGGTTTTGTGGATTGATTATGATTCGTTTCGTCATTTGTGTGATTTTTTGTGTCTTGTTGATGAATGGAATGGCGAGTTTGTTTAGTTTTGTCATTCTTCAGTTTTTTTTTAAGTTTCTTTTTCTCCCTCATCCCATTAATTTGGAATTTCTTCTTTTAAAGATTAAATCTTTAATTTTTTTTTGTTGAGTTCTTTAAATGTTTATTTTAGGATTTAGAATTAGAAATTAATAATTGGGAATTTGTGACTGAAATTGGGGAACAAAGCTTTTGTTCTTATTGATGGCAATGTAAGGAATAGTCCGGTGTATTTGTCGGATTGCTTATATCTGGAATTAAACGCAATTAAAAACTATAAAAATTTGATATTATGAATATCTCCGAAAAGACGAATTATCCGCACATGACTATGTTTTTTCTCGTTTAATAGTCGCACTATTTAAAACAGTATCAAGAGACTAGCTATAATTAAAATTGCTTAATTATGGTTGTTACTTTTAAAGTAAATATCATAGAATTGTCCGCAACATATTGCATACGTTTATTCATACAAAAAAGAATGAGCAAACCAAAGCAAAGTCCAAACTAATACATACTCGACAATAGAAAAATAAGCAAAACTTATGTAACTTTATTTTATTATAATTCGATTGCCGACTGAAAGGGAGGATCAGATGACATTCGATTTCATGATCTTATTATTTTTGATCGACAATTTTCTTGATGTTTTGAAGAGCGTCAATTGCGATCGCAAGGTAATAACTAATAGATGGTGAAACGGCACCTAGCGGATCAGCTGCGAGTTCTTTCTTCTCATCTTCGGCAACAGTAGGAACCGGTTTGGTCGGGTCCTTCTCGAAGGCCTTAGCTTGTTCGAGATAATCGTCCATACGCGGAATAGCAAATGGACGTATGTTTTCAACATCACCTCTCGACGCAAAACGTTGTCGATCATGAGATGTTTCGGAGGAATAAGTGAATGAACGACCTTTAGCTTTGTATGTTTCTTCTGATTGTAGAAACTTAACCATTTCATTCACTTCAAGTTTTAATGTCTCGATAACTTGGTTAGGTTTCTTAAGATCAAAATCGTCGAGCAAGTTTTGAGCTTCGACAGCCTTATCGAGAGCCTCGTCGAAATTGTTTTGATCAGCGAGATTTCTTGCTTCTCTCATCATTTCGACGATTTCTACTCGTTGTATCTCTGCTTTAGCTGCGTCGCTTTGTTTTGTGACCGGTGTTTTGGATCGGGTTACTCGAAAAACCGCAGGATTGGTGCTCGTTAAATTCCCAGAATCGGCCCTGCAATATGTTCGAGTTTAATGATTTAGGATTCATGTCAATCAATTAACTTTAATGATTAATTAATTAGTTTTTTAACTTAAGAAAGAAAAGAAGTACAAGAAATTAAACCTGTAGGTACAAGAGATCTCAAGAGCATCAAGATCGACTTCTTGAGAGACAGCGGGAAGAAAAAGATCAACAAGAACAGTACGAATTTCTTTTTGATAAAGATCACCAAAAAAGACCGTTACAGCGCCAGTTGAATCATCCCTTGTTTGTGGATAATTTCCAGCATAAACTTTGATTATTTTAGTGGTAACTTTCTCTCTTCTACTTACCTTATCTGTTAATGGAATGAGAAGTAATTTGACATCTTGAACAAGTACACTTAGAAGTCCTCCCAAACATTGGGAAAATGCTATGCTTAGATTTCCTGGACTTGCGAATGAAAATGTTCCTCCACTGCTGTTTTTGGCTATGGCATTTAGTACCTATAACAATCAATAATTAACAATATATATACTTTCTATTAGATTAAATCCATATCTAAATAAGAAACAACCTCATTGTTGGTATAGGATTTTGTACGTCCAACCCTCTCAAACCAACTCTAGATAAGAGCCACTTTATGACGTTGGGTTAATGAAATGAAAACATGACAAAATAGTAAACTTTGAAAATTAGAACACTATTAGAGTATACTACATAAAACGACCCTAAATTGTCTTTTAACATCGAAAAGGAGCACAAAAATATAAATGATGAGTGCAAATAATTGTACTTATCAATGTAATATACTCTAACAAGCACTGGATCTAGGAAACTTGTTTTGTAGGCTCAATGTTGTGTGTGTCTTATGTTCTCATTGTGAAGTCTGATGTTGTGGCGTATGTTGTGCCAGAAATTACAAGTTGTGTTGATGCATATGAAGTTGCACAAGGTCAGAAGTTGTTGCCCCTCCTCTCGACATGCTCGAGCTTGTTGGCACGACCTGGTTGTTGGTCGCTCGACTCAGTCGAGAGTAAGGGTCAACCCTTGGTTTGCGAGATTCTGTTTTGGGTTTTGTTTTTAGGCGGGAGTTTTGGTTCTGTTCCTTTACTTCCCTAGTCATATACTCCATATTACATCGTTAGAGACACATAGACAAGTGTATTGAACTTGTAATACTCTTGTAATCCTCAAGAAGATTGATCATTTTGTTTGAAAGAGAGAGTCATAGATTAGGATTCTTAGAAGTGAAATTGAGGGTTTTTAATATTCCTTTGTAATCTCTATAGATTTTCATTCTACATAGTTATAGTTTAGTCATCAACTTATTTTTTGTTTCATTCTTCAAGCATTACAAACAAACAACACTATATAATTTATTTGAAAAATGTAGCAAACGCATACATACCTTGGGATCATACTCTCCACCAGATCCAAAACCGAAAGTGAACACAGGAAAACGTTCAACAAAAACCATGGTTGCATCACCACCCTCATTTTGTTCACCGTCCGACATAAGCATGATCGCCCCTGAACGCCCAGTAGTGAACTTGCGCTCGTCAAGCACTTTCAACCCCTTTTGAAGGCCGGCAGTAATGTTCGTATTACCATCGGCATTCAAATTTTGCACCAAAAAATCAATCTCTTCTTGAGCTTTTTGAGTCATTTGTCGCAACGGACATTTTCTATCAGCGTCAGAAGCGAAAGTAATAACCGATAAACGATCTGATGGACTAAGTTTCTTGATCACAAATTGAAGGGCTCGTTTCATTTCTTTTAATTTCTCACCTTCCATACTTTGACTAATGTCTAAAACCATTACAATATCAGCTCCTAACCTATCACTTCCTGTTCCACGTCCCATAAGTTCAATTAACAACTTGTATTCGTTGTCTCCAATTGGTACTTCCGGTTCATTGTCGAATTTTAGTGGTACTTTTCCAGCATCAAATAATGAACCGCCAAATTTGCCTTTAACCAAAATAATAAATACGAGGATTAAATAATAATAATAAAAATAATTTGTGAATTACATTTTTAACATATTTTTTTTTTTTGCAAATTACTGTCACTAAAGTAATAAAGTCTACAATCTTAATTTATTTCAAAAATAAGACATTAAAACTATAATACACAAATTATTCTAATAATAATAATTTAAAATGCATAAACTCAAGTTGAAAAATATAGTATTTTAAATATTTTTCAAAAAATTTATTACTTTTGATTATAGTAGACGCGTCAATTTCGTTAAAACTTTATACATACATTTAAGATGATCTAATTTTATAAATATATATTTATTTAAAATTCATTTAGCTAGTGGTATCACTAAAGAATTACCCTCAACATATATAAATCATAATAACGAACATATAAAGCGAGAAGGAAATTTTATTGTTGTCAAATACTAATACACTTAATAAGGATTAGAAATATTAGGCCACGACAATTCGTCAACATAATCTCGAGGTGGTCTATGCGTGTGGACACGGAACATCCCTGGGCTCGAGCCCACACAAACCCACGGGTCAAAAGTGTTGACTTGCACATATACTTGGTGGGGTTCATTGTTTACCAAAATCATATGGTAGTAGGAAGATTAGCTTACCCAATATGTATACAAGTCAATAACTCACTATTTAATCGATAATTAATCAGAAGGGAATAGAAAAGATTAATAAAGTTGGAAAACACAATTATTTAAAAAAATAAGCTAATTAATTTTCTTAATATTTTGTATGAAGAATGAAAATAATAAGAAGTATACCGGAGTCATTATCGTTAGTAGCATTAGGAACAATTTGTTCATCATCGTCGTATTTCTGGCTGCCCATCTTGCGTAGAATGAAGAATCAATACTTTTTGGTGTACACTACTCTCTAACTCTCGCAGCTTATAATTTGCAATCTTGTCAATTTATACAACTCATAAGGAAGGGGATCACAATAATTGTAAAGTGGATTGGGTTTTTTTTAAAATAAAATAAAATTTATTAAGATAAATTGGTAAAAATAAACCTCTACTCCCTGTCTCCTATATATTTAATTTTCAACATTTTCTATTTTGGTCCGTCCCTCGTAATTTGCATCATTTCTATTTTTAGACTATGATCCACCACTTCTTTTCAATCTCATCAGTACATTTTAACCTCTCTTTAATTTCAACCACTCACAATTCATTCTCTCTCTTCATCATTTATTATCAGTATCTACTTTTTACTTAAAAAACACCAATTTTCTCTTTATTTCAAATTATATGGGACGGAGGGAGTACTTTAAATAAAAATGGGACAAATAAGGTTTATATAGCAAATAAGAAAATGAGATAATTAAAAGAAATAGAAAGGAGTAATATTTTAAAGTTCACGGTATTAAACTAAGGAAATAAAGGGAACAAGAGGGTTAGGAGTTAGGAGAAAGGAAGTAGGGAAAATATATCGAACCGTATCTTGTCAGGAAATTAAAGGTGGTTAATGCTTTAAACGAGACATAACCTGATTATTAAGTTCAACGTAAGCTGATAGAAGGAGAGGCTTTGGAGAAACGGAGGAGCGATAATATATCAAACTCGATTATAATCTTACCTATAAAATTAAGGTGGGTCGTGCTTTAATCGAGACAAGACATGATTATCCCTTTAATTGATGATTCAATGTGAAAGTGATTAAAATATAACAAAGATATTGATTTGTAACAGTTTTGAAGTAAATATAAAAATGTTGGGTGTTATTTTTAAAAGGGGGTATACATCATTAAAGTTTGTAACTTTTAAGTCAACTTGTATTCATGTTTGTTTATGATAACAACAACTTATAAGCAAAGGCCCTAATTTAAAATAAAAACAAAATTATACAATTAGAGCACATCCATATTGTTCACATAAATGAAAGGTACTTTATATAATAAACGACAAAAAACGAAATTGACTAGGCATGAAATTTTTGGAAGAAGCTCATACAAGATTAACAAGAATATCAAGATGATATTATATAATAGGATACATAAGAATTCTTATAAAAGGTAAAGCAAAAGGACACTTCCAGTATTCGCACAAGAATATCAAGGTGAAATAAACGGAAATTCACAAGAATTTTAACGGAAAATGCTACGACAGTTAGATAGTGCATAAACTGGATGTTACGATGTGAAAAAATATTACAAAAGTGCTACCACAGACATTTCATGAAAACTAGATATTATCATGTAGATTTTTCGGCTTTTTAAAATTAAATTTCGATTTATAATGATATTTTGGCTTTGCATTAGTTGTGTCTAATAATTGATATACACATTGACATAAGCATGGGTTACGCCACATGGGACCGGCATGAGCCCCATCGTTACGAATTATTTTGGCTCTCTATTATTACGAACTATTTTCAATTATATATTGCTATTATTTTTACATTTTATTAACTTTTATTTTTTGGTTCTCTGATTTTGGCTTTGCACATGTGTATTTATAGCTTATGTAATTAATATTCCCTTCGATTCATTTTAGTTGTCCCATTTGCTTTTTCACACTTGTCGAAGTAACATTTTGTCTTTTAATATCTCTAATTATGCTAAAATTAAAATTAAAAAAGTTGATATGAATAATCTTTGCATTGAGACGAATCAAACAAGATTTCACATGACCATGTTTTAACTTATAGATTAAGAATAAAATTCAAATTAAAATGGATTGATGAATAGCGTGAAATACCAAATGAGACAACTAAAATAAATTGGAGGAAGTATTACTTAAAAACAAAAACATAATATTCAAAAAAAAAGAGTTAAATGTTACCTGTTTTTAAATAATTAATTTGCTAATATAGTATACTTCTATATATAAATAATACTTCTATATGATTATGATTAATATAATTGTTAGCGGCTCTTTCACATTAAAATCCCTATTTTTAATAGTTCAAACTTATCTATTGTCATACTTTTTTTTTTTTTTAAGGATTGACTTTACATTAAAATTTAAAAAATCCGTCATATAAGGAGACCATACATAAGAATATTACTACTTTCTTAAAGTCAGACAAGGCATAATTGAAGTCTTGCCGTCACTTAGTATCAAATAAAAGGATCAGAAGTTGGCATTGATAGGAATAGTTTGTCTTTTAGTGTTGAGAAACGTATCACATGCGAAACGTTGACATTGTAATCAGAACGTAGAGTTAGTCCGTTTACATATGTAATCTAATGTGTTATTTTATTAATTTATATGTTGAAGAGAGTACGGGTTTATGGAAGATCCATCACCTTACTTCATTCAGATCCTGCTTTCGGGCGGGATATTGGGTAACATGATGATGATGATGATATGTCGAATTATATAATTCATTTAAAAATTATAAAAAATTAATATTATAAAAGTATATAATTATATGATTTAAATAAGATCCCACTTGACTATATTTTTACTTACATATTAACCGTAATATATAAATTGCAGAGAAAGTATAAAAGAATAATAGGTTGTCTTTTAGTGTTGAGAAACGTGGCACATGAGAAGTCAGACAAAACATTAAGATCTTGCCGCAGCAAAAGGATCACTAGTCTCATGATGCATATTAGACACATGCTAGGTAAAAAGAAATTAAACAGGAAAGTAGGTTTTTGGATTATGCATTTGTTGGTAATGAAAATTTAGTAGGATACGATTACTAATATTGACCCTATAATCGAATCTAATTTGATCCGATGTTTATATAAATTTAAAATTTTGTAAAAATTAATGTGGACAAAATTAAATTTTGATACGACCTGAAATACATGATTCGAAATCAACTCGATGAACCAAATGATCATTTTAAGGTGACTCCTAAAAGTTTCTAATAAGGTGAAATATTATTTAGGCTAGACAAAGGTAATCTATTAAGTAAACTGAACAAAGAACACATTCGAACATATCTTATTTGGTTCAAGATATTTGTTGACTCATTTTTATGCTTTATCAAATAAACCCATGTTATTTAGGTAAAATCATCAACAATAGTCAAAAACTATTACATCCATCATGAGTTTTGTAACACTCCCCAAACGTCAATATGAAGGAGATTAAATGGCCTAGTTGATCTAACATTATTACTTTGAAATGGTGGTCTAGTTTGTCTTAAAGTTGGACAAATAGTGCATATAAAGCTATCTTTTATAGTTTTTGTGTATATGTCAGGATAAAGAATCTTTATCTTAGTAAAAGGCATTTATCCAAGGCGTCAATGCCAAAAGTTTAAGAAATTCTATCTTATATGGACTTAGTTCACGCTATAATAATCTGCATATTTTTTAGTACTTCCTCCTATTCATAGAGAATGTGACATTTGGATTTTGGACCAAAACAAAGGAGGGATTGGGGACTATTCAGGGCCGTATTTGACCCAGGGCGGGTGGGGCAAACGCCCAGGGCCCCATATTTTAAAATTTCAATAAGTTTAAATTTATGCTTAAATATTAAAAAAAGTAAAAGAAAATTAAAGAATTAAAAGTAATAGTGGAATATTATTAGCATGTAATGTTTACTATTCATTGAAGAGATTGCAATTTAGGAGAGTTTGATACTCAAAATTTAAGAATATGGTCATATTGCTTCATCTTAATTTTACTTATGTTATCAACCAGTCTGTCTTGTATGACTCCGTTTCACGGTGAGACTGTCTCATTGAAGAATTTGTGATAACATATTATAATAATGTTGCCATGAAAATATACATCTTGTTGTGAATAAAGAAACAAAATGAATTCAACAAATAAAAGAATTACAAAGTAATTTAGCTTTTCGTGGATCCAATCAAAAACATTATGATGGAAAACTTTTAGCGATACCGATAAGGGACCTAATTTCTAATCTCGCCCATGGGCCACCAAAACTTCAGGAACAAGCCTGGGACCATTTAAAAGTGATGAGTGAAAAAGTCTCTTTTCCATAAAGGGTATTGATATTTATGTGTTGTTTTGTTGTTGTAGTAAGGGTAAAAGGGTAAAAAAGAATCACAAAAATAGAAATTAGACGTTTTCAGTGAATTGACACAATAAGGAAATGTCTCATTTTCTATGAATAGGAGGGATTATTATCTTATTTTATTTTCTACCTAAATCAATTAATTCTATTGTATTCTTTAAATGAAAAGGTGTCAAAATTTCTAGTGTGAACCAAGTCCATACAATACTTGTACTATTTGTTGTATTATTTATCAAAAATATAAACACATATTTTTTTCCCCCTAAAAAAAACTACATTTTTAAAAAAATGTTGACGCATAGATACACGGCCTATTTAAATCTTCATCTATCCACAAACATATCCCATATTCTAATTCTTACACTTTCTCAAATAATGTTTTGTTAGATTTATCAACTTTGTACCATCTACATCAATGGCTACTGTGGTATACCATTTTTTCTAGATCTAAAATTATTATTTTGCGATTATCCATTTAAATTTGCTACATTTAAAAAGCTTAGTTTGATCACTTTGATTAGTTATGCGTTATGTAGCAAATTAATTAAAAGGAATAGAGGAGTATAATTCCGATCTTCGTTTAATGGTTTAATAATTTTGGTGTTAATTTATGCAGAAGGATGAAAAGCATGGACCTATTTATGGTTCAATATATCCACCACACTGGAATATTGTGATTGATAGTAAACAAAGTGTCAAAGAAGTGACGATTTACGCTGACGCTCTTGTTCATAGCATTTCACTTGTATTGGTTGATTCATTTGGGAAAACCTTGGTTAAATCCTGTGGTAAATTACCCTGGCCAACACATAGCCAACTGTTCACCAAGGTAACAAATTATTAATTTTTTAATTAAGCATTATTAACATATCTTATAATTAATTAATCATCTGCTTAAGCTTAAACAAAAACGATGTTAAGCTCTTAATTATCTTATAACTTATAAGATTGAAATCGGCTAAATGAACCAATTAATTAATCAATTTCTTCCTCTGAATTCATATGAACTTTTTTTTTCATCTTAACTTGTAAATCTAAATCTCAACTGAATATTTTATAGATGCTCTTCAAAATTCTTTGTATTTTCATAAACTAAAGTGACATTTATGATTTAACTTAATGTAGGTCACTCTAAGGCAAGGAGAATATATAACACAAATTAGTGGCATGTATGGGTCGTGGTGGAATAGACAGCCATCAATGGCAGGGCTAAAAATACACACCAACTTAAATCCATTAGGATATGGACCATTTGGATACTCAACAACAAATTATGATTTTCATCGTCAAAGCTTTACATATCCAATTTCTACTGAAAATGATTCTTGGATCGTTGAGCTATTTGGAACGACCGATAAATCTGGATTTCTTTGTTCCATTGGAGTTACTACAAGAAAGGTTAGATCCATTTTTAAGTTCAATACAAATGCGTTTTTTACGATTATCATATATGCACGTATTATTGCAATTGGTTGCATCCTTCTAAAATTTGTATTCCATAAGATATACTCCCTCCGATTCTATTTAGTTGTCACATTTTCTTATTTGACAAATTCATATTAATTGTCACATTTCATTTTTTTGTCAATTTTTTTTTACCTAAATACCTCATGTTCACACAAGTAATATCCAAAACCCTCCTCCCCCCCACTACCACCTTAACAATTAATATAATCATATAAAATACCCCAACTATCTACTTTTTATTAACCCCACATCACCCTTAATAATCATGCCCAAGAAAATGGGACATTTAAATAGAATTGACACTACAATAAATTTAGCTTTTGCGACATTAGATTTAGTGATATTAAAAAGATGCCACTGATTCATATTTCCAGTGTAATAATAATTAGTTTTATTTTAAGTTCCACCATAAAAGTAATTTAGCGACACTTAATTTGATCTTTAGTGGCATATGTAATTGTCACTATAGTCTATAGTTGACATTGTGAGAAATATCACTAGATCCTATGTCGCTAAAAGCTTTAGTGTGACTTTTTAATATGCTGCTAAAGGGTCAAATAAATGTCACTAAATCCTCTATATACACTATAAGAAATTTGAAATAACAATATTTAATTAAATATCACTATATATATCCCACTAAAAGCAAATTATGTTGTAGTGTGGAGGGAGTTCATATATATAACATTTTTACATATTTGCTGTTTGGTTGTCTCGGAAAATTTAAAAATAGATTTTCACGTAGAATTTTAATTTTCAACAAAAGTGGGAATTAAATTTGATAAGCGTATAGTTAGCTTTTATTTCGTTATTTTGTAAATAATTTTGTTGTTGGTATTTGCCAGCTGGCTCTTTTTGTTGTAATACTTTTACCTAACGCTCACAAAATTAATAATTTATCAATACTGATTGGAAATTACATCAATAATAATTATAATACTTTTTGAACTCAGTGCCCTCATATGCAAACAATTGACACTTAATTAGTCCCTGAGCTCCATTCCTTAAATATCTCATTCCAATATCCTTAATTACTAAACGGATTAGGTTTGGATCAAAATCACGTCGACCTAATTTGTTGTTGTTCTTTTATGCAGGGGGATGACATATGTGGGCCATATGGGTCGTCACTTAATGCAACAAACTGGAATGTGGTGGTTGATGCAAGTGAAAGCATCAAAGAAGTGATAATCCGGCATGGATACGTTGTTGATGGCATTGGTTTTGTTGTAGCCGATAAAAATGGTAACACCACCACCAAATTTTACGGTGGTAATGGTGGAAACGCCACCAATGTAACGCCTTTACTTTATCCTCCTTAATTTGTATGAAATCATTTATTTTATTAATAATTATATTTTGTATTTTGTGATGTAGCTTACTCTAAAGCCTAATGAGTATATAACACAAATAAGTGGGATACATGGGAAATACTACAATAATCCAACAATAGGATCATTGAAGATACACACCAACTTATCCCCAAGTGGGTATGGACCATATGGCCTTGCCAAAAATGTTGATGAACCATTCAATTTTTCTACTCAAATTCTTCCTGAAGATCATAGAATTGTTGAATTCTTTGGAAGAGAAGATGGCCCCTATCTTCAATCCTTTGGAGTTCGTATTGCAATGGTAAGTTCTATTCATATTTTGGTTTGATGTCATTAGTTTTTTTGGTGTTTTAACTGATTATATTTTCGTTAATATTTCACAACTACGATTTCAGATTTCTTTTTAGCCCCATGTCGTAACAAAAATTAAATTTTGACGAAAATATCATGCAGTGTATGTTCTTTTTAGCTATTTTGTAACGGTAAAAAAATTAACAATAATTAGATCTATGACTCTCTCAGCCCTTGGGCAGTCAAACTAAAACCTGTTATTTAATTGACCGTTTTGATCGAAAAGTCTAGCTGACCTTTATGCAATAGTAGGTTTTGGAAAAACTCAAAATGATTGTCTTTTTATTACACATTTAAATCTCGTATAGTGTAAAATAGTATCAATATGCCTTTTACAGAACTCATTCAAATGACGATGATAAATGATAATAAAATAGTACTAATTCATGTGTTTGAATTGTTGGAACAATAAAATAAAAATACGCAGAAAATTAGACATTTAGGGGCACTCCAAAAACGGACCTTGTGTCATAGACCGTTTTATGCATGTTAATCGCTTATAGAAATTAACAATTCCCTGGACTCCCCTTTTGCCTGTACGAGATTATCCTTACCTCGAATCCATTAACTAACACATACCCTTGTAATTGCTACATATTCTTTCAGCAAACAAAACAAGATGAATCGATCCCCGAAGACACTACAAATGATTCGAACCAAGAAGAGAATAATTGCAACAATGATTATACAAATTCAAAGCAAGATGAATCGATCCCCGAAGACACTACAAATGATTCGAACCAAGAAGAGAATAATTGCAACAATGATAATACAAATTCGCAAAAGCGAGGCAGCATAGCCTTCTTCGCGACCTACAGACCGCCAGTAGCATTAGACATATACACATCCAATTGTCCGCCGACATCCCCAAAAGATGAGTCGCTGATGACTGAGGGAAAAGACTACAATTACAACGGTCAAATAATCCCACCAACGGCTCTTAAACTTATGCTAAAACGTCCACTGCTAGCTCCTCATGGCACAGATGCCGATGTCGATTCAGGTCGACTCACGGGTCTAATTTTTATTTCGGAGCGAACCAACAGTCTCGAGACGCTTCATATTGGACTATTTCATCAAGGAAAAGAAGCAAAAGTGTTTAATTTCGCTGATGTTTATGGGACTTATAAGGGTGTTAGATTGGAAGATAGTGGGTGTTTTGCTGGTGATTATATAATTTATGTGTCTACTATGGAGCCTGTTTCTGAGCCTCATCAGCCTTGGACTGCTGTTTATAAAACTAATCTTAAGACAGGGGAAACCGAAAGACTCACCTTAAAAGGTATATATATAGTATTTGCTTCTTCATTTCGTCTTGTATGAGACCGTCGTCTTACCATAAAACAGACTCATATAATTAATTAATTCATGTAATTGATTACTTTAAGAATATAACTGATCACTTTAACATAATAAATGTACATTATTCAGTCCAATAGAGATGATTCACCATGAGACCATCTCATTTAAAAATTTGTGTTATTTTTTAGGATGATGACTTCAGCTTATGTGTACATTGTAGGTGGAGTCAAAAACTACTCCCTCCGTACATTTGAATTTTCCCCATATGACTTTAATATGTGAGACTCGAAAAGAAGCTCTCACATATTTGAGTCATGTGGTGCAAACTCAAAGGGGCAGTTTTTTTGGCTTTGGGTAATAATGATAGACTATGGTAAAGATGTCTGCTAAATTAAAGCATACGTAGTTACGTAATTAAATGAAAATTGTAGGTGATATTGCTATAAATGATTAATTGGTAAATATCTTTACAAGGATAAATTGTGTATATCCAACCTCTTCAAATATGGTCTAGATAAAAGTTTAGGTTAAAGTCAGTAAATGATATTAGAGTAATAAAATTACCGCGTGAATTAATGTTAATGTAAAAGTTATCACATAAATGGTTGTTTATAAAAACATGAATGTGTATTACTATGCTAGTTGTTGACAAACGCATAATCATATACTGCTATATGGTTGTTTGTAAAATTGCAGAAGTTTAGGTGACAATCACTTAGTAATAATTATTTAAAATATCAAATGACTAATAAAATTTATTTGAAAAAATTTGATCGAACTAATTTCTATTTTTTGTTTGTAAATTAAGGACAAATACAGTAGAATTTTCCTTATTTGAAGAACACATAAATTTTTTTGGTATATATAAAAAAGCTGGTTTACTCAAACTTGAATTAACAGGGCAAGCTGATTTAAATCCGTCGGTATCACCCGACGGAAAGAAAATAGCTGTGGCATCATTCCAGAGAAAAGCCGGCTGGGATGGCGAGATTGAGGACCTTAAAACAAGCATTTTTGTCATGAACGTAGAACGTCCATTACAACGTAAATTGGTTGTTGTAGATGGTGGTTGGCCAACATGGGGAAGTAACAATGTTTTATTTTTTCATCGTAACATCGAAAAGGTTGAAATGGTTAAAAAGTGGGGCGTTTTTCGAGTTGATCTCCGAGACCCCAAGACCGTAACTCGTGTAACACCGGAGGAAATCAACGCTATGACTCCGGCAGCTATTGACGAGAATAGAGTTGTTGTTGCTACCATTCGCAAAAATTTTACTTTCGCAGATCAAGATGAGCGTGAACCAAACCAATATCGGCATATTGAAATATTTGATATTACTAAACCAAAAGATCAATATATTGAAGTAACAATGAAAACAAGACCTATGGCTGATCATTTCAATCCATTTGTGATTAATGACAACAAAGTTGGTTACCATCGTTGCAACACCGATAAAGTTAATGCGGTACGTCTTTTATGCTCCGAATTAAGTGTTTTTCGGCCTTAATCTTAAAAGTTGTATTTTTTTAATCTTTGGGTGTGTTTGGCAAATATTTTTGACTAACATTTGATTTTTGTCATTTTATTTGGGGAACAATCGAAACAAAATTTGCTAGTTTGTTTGCCTATTCAATTCGCAATTGCAATTTGCTCAAAACGGTTCAAAAATAGCTTAAATTTGACTGCAATTAGGTTTTTTTGATTCACGATTTGCAAGACATAGCGAATTATGTGACACTGAGTCACTCAAATTGCCAAAAATGTGTTTTGTAAATAACTTTTAAATTTGTTAAAACCAAAAAGTTACTATGAGTAATTTTTAGGGTTTTTTCAATTTTTTATCAAACATCTTCGTAATTAGCTTGAAATATTGTAATATCCGATGAAAATAATAATTAAAAAGTGATGTTGAATATTGACAGTATAATGTTGTTGACAAAGATTTCTACACACTACAATCTCCGGATCCAGATGTTGGAATATTCAGAGTTTCAGGAGTGTTTCCATCAATATCAGAATGTGGTACAAAACTTGCATTTGTTGATAATGAGTTTAAGGCTGTTTGGGTGGCTGATAAAACCGGCTTGCATATGGTTTACAAGGTACTTATTTTATTTGTTATAGTGATCGACTTTTAAGATCAGAGTTGATGCCAAAACGAAAGTGGCTCGACTCCCTCCCAAACTCGCGTTGTATTGTCGTTTTAACCCATCACGAACTCACAATCTATTGTATATATTTTTAATCAGCTAGTCTCCCTTACGAATTAAAAAAATATACGAAATAAAAGCTAATTTTGACAAAATAGAGTAAAGTTCAGTGGTCAAAGTAGTAAAACTGAAAGTTTGTTAGATTTGTGGTTTGAGATCGTTATACAAGCTACAAAATTAATATTTTGTTATACTTAAATGGACTTTTTTGTCTTAGAAAATTTCATTTAAAACATTAGAATTTTAATTTGCTTTTATGTAATTGTTTTGCTAGTATATCGATAATTCAGCTATAATCTAATGTATCAATTCGTACGTATTTTATTTACTCCATTTGTAAGTTGTAGGTTTCTCTTTTGGAAGACCTTTTTCAAGTCGGGGACTCTTTGACCACACTCTCCTCTATGGTTATGAGTTGTCGTCGTTCTTCCCTCCCCAGTCCTGACTATAGTTTTCTATGAGCGGGATACACTGGGTATGATGATGATGATGATGATGACGATGGAACAAACTCATAGAAACAGAAAATAGTATATTTACACGTAAATGAATTGACAAATTTTAATATATGATGCAGAAAAATGACTCCAACAGTCTATTTTCGCCGGTATGGAGCCGAGGAAAGGACATACTTTATGTATGTGTGGGCCAGTCGTTCAATGTTAAGGAAACAGTTCAAATATTAGCCATCACCAATGTAACAGGAAGTAAAAGAGAGATTAGATACCTAACTAACAGGGGATACAATAGTGCTTTTCCTGCTACCAATGCAGATGGTAATAAATCACGCATATCCTTATCTCCTTTCGTTCCTTAAAGTTCGTTCAGATAATCATTTTATGGTTTGTTTGCAGGAGTTATTATTGGTTGAAGTTGTTGGTTGATTTGACCAGTTGAAATCATTGGTTGAAGTCAGTTATTATTTGTTAGTTGTTCGCTATATTAGAAAAAAAAGCCAATTGGCTTAAAGATCTAACCCAAAAAGAAAAGTCAAAATCCAATAAAAAAAGACAAGTAAAAAAAACTTGAAAAAAAAACTTGTTTTAAAAAAATCCAAAATAAGTTTCGTAAAGTTTATTTTAATTCGCAAGATAAAGGTCTTTGTACGAAGCTGAGGTCAAGTATTTGTTCGCTGTTAGCCTGTTACTAAAAGAGAACAAAGAAGTTGGTCAAAAAAAAGTCAAATTATTTGTTTATTGTTACTAATAGCGAACAAAAGGAAGATGACGTCATAACGTTTAAAGGAGAAAAAAAACAGTATGTTCGTGTTATCAACAGGGAACAAACATTGTTTTCATTTTTTTCTCGATTTAAAATCACGACTTTGCCTTTCGTTTGCTCATTGTTAGTAACAGCGAAAAAAACGTGATAAACTTTTTGAAATTAACGAGTGATTTTACAAAATTTGATTACAGGGACAAAGCTAGTTTATCGATCTACAAAGCATGGACCCAAAAATCTATACATAATGGAAGATGCCGTGCTAGGAGAATTCGATGGAGCGAAAGTAACAAGGCTAACCGAAGGAGATTGGACAGACACACACTGCCAATGGTCTCCTACACAAGATTGGATAGTATTTGCATCGAATCGAGCAAATCCAAAAGCACCAAAACCAAAAGATCTACCAGATCCAGGGTACTTTGGCGTGTACATGGTTAAGGCAACCGATAAAAATGTGATCGTGAAAGTGATCGACAGTGGAAATCTTTACGCGGGTGGACTGTTTCCAGGACACGTAAACCATCCATTCTTTAGTCCAGATGGAAAAAGTCTAGTCGTAACAGGAGATCTCGCAGCAGTTTCGTGTGATCCTGTGTCGCTGCCTTTGTTTGTGCACTCAGTTAGACCTTACGGTGATATTTTTGTGCTTGATATTGATCCGGATGACATTTATAAGAACGAAAATGTGACGAAATTTACTCGTCTAACACATAGTAAGTACGAGAATTCGACTGCTACATGGACAATGTCTTCTACTAAGGATTTACATGAGAAATGGAACGTAAGAATTGCTGGTAATGATGAAGCGAGAAGCTATCAGCCTGAATGTCCTTATGTGCAAAATGGTGGCGGTGAAAGTTTTCATATGACTGGTCACCTTTGTATTGTTGATAAGCGTTGTTGTTGATTTAAGTTATGTTTGTTTGTATGCACCTTAAGATTATGTGTATTTTGGTTATTGTATTTGTTTCTTGTTCTATGACTTGTTTGTGTTTGAATAAATCTTGGTGGCTAATAATGGTTGAAATTATTTTATTTTTTTTTATTATAAGATAGGCCGAGGGAATAAGAGGTTAGGTGAAAATCAAACTTAGGACCTTATATATTCCAAACGTAGACTTTTTAAAATATATAACGGTCAAACGTTTTGGAAATATAGCTGTAAAATGAAATATAGTATATTATCATTGCACGGGTTTATACTAGTATACTATATACGAATTACTTATATATATATATATATATATATATATATATATATATATATATATATATATATATATATATATATATATATATATATATATATATATATATATATATATATATATATATATATATATATATATATATATATATATATATATATATATATATATATATATAGATTTAGGATCAAATGAGAAGGGGTCTCAAAATGAGAAGGGTGAGAAGTAATCTGAAGCGTTCATATTTTAGATCAATGGATAGATTTAATTTGTACATTTTTTAAATTGCACGCGGTTCAATTTGTAATATTAACCAATTTTTTTTAATACTGAACCAGTTTAATATATCATTTTTTAAAGATACTATGTTCTTAGAAACAGATACTATGTTATGAAAAAAGGTTACTATGATTATGTATAGTTACTGTCTTCTCTTAATCTTATACAGAATATAGTATATTTTAAACTGAACATAGTAACCTTTAATCATAACATAGTTTCATACTCTAAAAACATAGTAACCTTTAATTATGACATAAAAATTGAGAACAAGAAGAAAGATGAAGCAGCGATTGTGGTTTTCATCCGTTAGATTTTCATAAGATCAATGGCTATAAATCCTTCTCATCCTTCTCATTTTGAGACCCCTTCTCATTGGATCCCTCCCCTATATATATATATATATATATATATATATATATATATATATATATATATATATATATATATATATATATATATATATATATATATATATATAAGTAATTCGTATATAGTATACTAGTATAAACCCGTGCAATGATAATATACTATATTTCATTTTACAGCTATATTTCCAAAACGTTTGACCGTTATATATTTTAAAAAGTCTACGTTTGGAATATATAAGGTCCTAAGTTTGATTTTCACCTAACCTCTTATTCCCTCGGCCTATCTTATAATAAAAAAAAATAAAATAATTTCAACCATTATTAGCCACCAAGATTTATTCAAACACAAACAAGTCATAGAACAAGAAACAAATACAATAACCAAAATACACATAATCTTAAGGTGCATACAAACAAACATAACTTAAATCAACAACAACGCTTATCAACAATACAAAGGTGACCAGTCATATGAAAACTTTCACCGCCACCATTTTGCACATAAGGACATTCAGGCTAATAGCTTCTCGCTTCATCATTACCAGCAATTCTTACGTTCCATTTCTCATGTAAATCCTTAGTAGAAGACATTGTCCATGTAGCAGTCGAATTCTCGTACTTACTATGTATATATATATATATATATTTTTGTCAATTGATTTGTATTATATACAGAGGGGGGAAAACGCTCGGCCTGTAAATTAACTGCAGACCAAGCCACCAAAAACGCTATCACTCACAACAAAAACGGGAGCGATAACCCAAAAGAAAAACTACCAAACGCTACATAGATACAAGCATGTCACTCATCCTTCTGCTAACCCTCCCTGCAACTCTAAAGATAATCAGATCATACATTTCTTTCTGGCCAAAAGTGCGGCTGTCAAAAATCTTGCCATTCCGCTGTTTTCAGATGCAGTATATCATCTCCGTCCATAAAGCAACAATCAATTTGGCTCTATCAGTTTTCTTCTTATTGATCTCGGCCATGAGCCTAATCTCCGCCTGAAAGTCAGCCTCGTCGAGTCTCTCACGAAGGAAACTGAAAATCTGGGTGCGAATGTTCCTTGCGTTTTGGCATTCAAAAACTAGGTGTTGTATTGATTCAAGGTCTCCATTGCAGAGAACACATTTGTCATCTGTAGTATCCATCCATTTCCCAATGCGATCTTTCGTTGCAAGCCGATTCTGAATAGCTAACCAAGTGATGAACTTTGCGCTTGGACTGGCATAGTTCTTTATCATGATGTTACCCCATGGAACTCTAGGCGCTTCCTCCATCAGACGGTTGTACACCCCCCCTATAGAGAAAGTTATATATATATATATATATATAATATATATATATATATATATATTATATATAGATATATATATATATATATATATATATATATATAGATAGATATATATAATATAGATATATATATATATATATATATATATATATACTATATATATATATATTATATATTATATATATATATATATATATATATATATATATATATATATATATATAGATATATATATATATATATATATTATATAGGGATGGCAACGGGTCGGATCTGGACCGGGTCCAGGTGGACCCGGATCCAGATCCGTTTTCAAGAGCAGGACCAGATCCGGACCCGGATCCGCGGGTCCAATTTTGCAAGACCCATATCCGGATCCGTGGATACTGCGGATCCAATATCGGATCCGGTCCAAAACGGGTCCTGACTTATTTTGCTTATTTTTGTATTTTTTGATCGCTGTTGAGATATGTCATAAAGTTTATATTCATGTGACGAATGATAAA
>JAAKBH010001259.1:0-33056 GCA_019776075.1 Amaranthus palmeri
GTGGCGATACAGCAGCTGAAGGTGAGATTAAAATTGATCAGAATGTCAAAGGAGGGGAAATGCAAGGTCAGAATGATGAAAAAGGCCCTACTGCCCATGCTGATCAGGTGCACAGTGAGCGTGAGGGCAGTACCTTAACGACTGATGCAGGGGGTACAGAGAACAATACTAGACAGGATGGAAATGATACTACTTGGTCCGTTGTTGCTCATGGTAAAACAGCCCGTAGAGTCTTCGATATGAACAATAACGCAGCCCACATGTGATAGTTTACTCAAGCAATGTTGATAAGACAGGGAACTCCTCAGATCAGACAAAGCAAATAAGTAGTGTGATAACAGAAGAATCATGTGATAGGGACGGGACCCCTACAAGTCCCTCGGGGAAATGATTATCACAGCTTGGAATGTGAGGGGTATGAATAACCCCATTAAAGTGAGGGAAGTAAAGAAATTCCTCGCCGATAACAACATTAGTGTAGTTGGAATTTTGGAGACTAAAATCAAACAAAAAAAATGCTCAAAAAATCCAAAAACAGTTTGGCAAAAGTTGGGATTGGCTTACTAATTACAATCATCATGAGAAAGGTCGGATATGGGTTGGTTGGAGACAAGATAGGTGTAAATTGGTTGAGATAGACAGTCACCAACAATTTGTTGCAGTTAAAATCACCCCCATCAATAAGAAGGAAGGTTTCAATATTGTTTTCGTTTACGGCCTTCATACTGTGAGTGATCGTAGGAGTATGTGGAATGGTCTGGAGCAGATGGATCACAATTCCCCTTGCCTATACATAGGTGACTTCAACGCCATATACAAAGAAGAGCATAGGAGAAATGGGACACAGGTTTCCTCGTACGAAGTATATGATATGCTTAAGTGGATGGAGGGTAAAGAGATTCAGCCTATCAACGAGAAAGGGCACGCATACTCATGGTCGAACAAAGAAGAGGGGGATAACCGCATCCTTACAAAAATTGATCATGCCTTGGGAAACCTCCAGTGGATGAACAACTTCAGTCACGTGAATGTGACCTATGCTAATCCCCAAACCTCAGATCATACTCCGCTAGTGCTAAACCTTCTTCATCAGGGCTCCGATCAAAGTAGACCGTTTCGCTTCTTCAACTACATGTGCGATCACCATGATTTCCTTAAAGTGGTTGAGAAAGCTTGGAGAGTTAGGGTTAAAGGTAGTGGGCTACAGAAACTTTGGCATAAACTCAAGAATGTGAAAATGGCTCTGAAACAGATGCATACCAAGGAATTTGCAGGGATACAAAACAAAATCAAAGTGTGGGAGGAAAACCTGAACAGGGTGCAGACTGAAATGATTAACGATCCTTCAAACAAGGACCTTCACCACCAAGAGAAAGAAGCTTATCACCATGTAAAGCAGTGGAGGAAGGTAGAGGACAAAGCGCTGCTCCAAAAGGCTCGTATCAATTGGATGAGAAACGGAGATGAAAACTCAGCCTATTTTCATGCAACAATCAAAGAGAGAAAAGCTTCAAATAGTATCTTTGACCTGCAAGACCGAAATGGCAAGTGGATTAGCACTGAACAGGAGATTCATGAGGAGATTATTGGCTTCTATCAAGAGCTTCAAGGGAGAGCAACCCCAAACCTTGAGGTTATTAATAGAAGGGTCATGAGAGATGGTCCACAAATTGGCAACTCCCAAAGCCAATTCCTTACGCAGGAGGTTGATGAAAAGGAGATTAAAGAGGCTTTATTTGGGATAAATGACAGCAAAGCTCCGGGGATAGACGGCTTCAATGCTTGTTTCTTCAAGAAGAGTTGGGGTATCATCAGAGAGGACCTTGTAGATGCAATCACAGAATGCTTCAACAGCACATCCATCTTCCATCCGATCAATTGTACTTCTGTGACCCTTATTCCAAAGACCAAAAATGCTACCAAAGTTGGTGACTACAGACCAATAGCGTGTTGTACAATTGTTTATAAAATCATCTCCAAAATCCTTGCTCAAAGACTCCAGCAGGTTATTGGGAGTGTGATAGATCAAGCTCAATCAGGTTTCATCCCAGGGAGACAAATGGCAGATAATATTTTGCTTGCAGCGGAGCTCATTAAAGGGTACACTCGGAAGAACAATAGTCCCAGATGCATGATCAAAATGGACCTTAGGAAAGCTTATGATTCGATCAGTTGGGATTTTCTTTTCTCGGTTATGGATGAAATGGGGTTTCCTCATAAGTTCGTGAATTGGATTAGAATGTGTGTAACAACGGTTTCTTTCTCGATCCTGGTGAACGGCATGTCTCTTAAACCATTTGAAGCAAAGAGAGGGTTGAGACAGGGAGATCCTATCTCCCCCTACTTGTTCGCCATAGCCATGGATTACTTATCGAGACTACTGCACAGACAGAGGGATACTCCAAGCTTCCACTTCCACCCCAGATGCAGCAAAGAGAACATCACTCACCTTTTGTTTGCAGATGATCTCCTTATGTTCTGTAGGGCAGACTCCCTTTCTGTTCAAAGCCTGATGCACACTTTCGACAGGTTTTCTAAAGCCTTTGGTCTAGAGGCTAACCCCAGCAAGAGTAATGTGTATATGTCCGGTATTGATCAGCATAGCAAAGAGCAGATTATCAGGGACCTTAACATGCAAGAGGGGGAGTTCCCATTCCGCTATCTGGGAGTTCCTCTCCACTCCAAGAAGCTAAATTCCAGAGACTGCAAACCTCTTGTTGATAAGATCATTGGCCGTATCGGGTACTGGTCCTCCCGTCTTTTGTCTTACGCGGGTAGGGTCCAGCTTGTGCGAACTGTTATTAGAGGTATGCAAAACTTTTGGGCCCAAATCTTCTGTCTCCCAAAAAAGCTCACCAAGATGGTGGAAGATGTGTGTAGGTCTTTCATCTGGACGGGGAAAGAAGGCATCTCAAAGAAAGCTGCAATCGCCTGGAACCGAATGGTCCTCCCTTTCGCAAAAGGGGGTCTTAATATCAGAGATATGTACATATGGAACAGGGCTGCTATCCTAAAGCATCTGTGGAATGTGACTCAGAAAAAAGACAATCTGTGGGTTCGATGGGTTCATAGCTACTATATGAAATCTCATGAGATTGAAGAAGTAAGGGTGTCCATCCATGCTTCTTGGGCCTTCAAAAAGATCATCAAGCAAAGAGATATTGTAGCTAATTTGGGCGGCTGGGACAACATTACAGACAGAGGGATCTTCAGTATAGGTAAAGCCTATGATAAGCTTATCTCAGAGCACCCCAGAGTTCCTTGGGGAAATATTATGATAAAGAATGTTGCTACTCCAAGTGCCAAATTCATCACGTGGCTCGCTATCCAGGATCGGTTGGCTACTAAGGATAGAATTGAGAAATGGAACGATCTTTCAGATAACAGATGTGTCCTCTGTAATAGTGCCACGGAAACAGCTCACCATCTTTTCTATGAGTGCTCCAATGCTCGTGAAATTAGGGCACGCCTGTTCGTTTTTCTCACTCGCAGTCTCGAAGGGACAAATTTCCAAGAGGAGATCATGGAGATAAGCAAAATCAACAAAAAGAAAACAGATCGAGCAAAACTCATTGCAGGTTTATGGACTGAAATGATATATAACATCTGGAAGCAGCGAAACAAGATTATTTTTGATAACCACTATTTAAGTTTGAAAGAAGTGGTTAATTGTATAGTTTTTAGAATAGCAGGAAGGGTAAACAGTAGGATGTTAGATTTGCTTCTTGTTAGATAGTTGGGATGGGTTGTTTTTGGGCTTTCGCTCATTTTTTTTGATTGAGCGTTTGCGTTTTTGGTGCCCTGGTTTGGAGTTAATTTCATGCCTGGCTTGTATTTTTTGTCCCCTTTCTGGTATATAATACAAAATCAATTGGCAAAATATATATATATATATATATATATATATATATATATATATATATATATATATATATATATATATATATATATATATATATATATATATATATATATATATATATATATATATATATATTTTGTCAAGTGAGTTGTATTATATACTCAAAAGGACAAAAGAATACAAACGCTCAGGCGGGAAATTAACTCCCCCGGAGCCACCCAAAAACACCAGCTCTCTAAACAAAAAGGAGAGCGCCGGCCCAAAAAAGCAACCACTACCTACTTAGATACAAGGATATCATTCATGCGACTATTAGCCCTACTAGCTATTCTAAAAACTATACAATTTATAACCTCCTCATGCCTTAAGGAATGGTTATCAAAAATCTTCCTATTAAGCTGCATCCATATGTTATATATCATCTCAGTCCAAAGACCTACAATGAGCTTTGCACGGTCAGTCTTCTTTTTGTTGATTCTGCTCATAGTCTGAATTTCATCTGAGAAGTTTATGTCCTCCAGGCTCCAGCTGAGAAAACTGAAGACTTTGGCTCTGATCTCCTTTGCATTCGGACAGTCAAAAAAGAGGTGCTGGCTGGTTTCCCGAGCCCCATTGCATAGGACACAAGTATCATCTAACATATCCACCCATTTCCCAACTCGGTCTTTGGTTGCTAACCTGTTTTGGACTGCTAACCAAGTGATAAAACGAGCACTCGGGCTAGCAATATTTCGGATCATGATATTACCCCAGCTGACTTTGGGCGCCTCTGCAATAAGTAACTCATACGCCTTTCCAATGTGGTACGAACCCTCTGTGTTGATCTTATCCCATCCTCCAAGTGTATCAAGCAACTCCTTTTGTTTTATGATCTTCTTGAACCCCCAAGAAACATGAATAGAGGGATTCAAGTTGAGGAGCTCCTGACTTTTCACATAATAACTATGCACCCATTTCACCCAAAGGTTCTCCTTGTGGCTCGCGAGATTCCAAAGATGCTTTAAGATAGCGGCCCTGTTCCAGATATACATATCTCTCAGATTTAGCCCCCCTTTCAAGTAAGGAAGCCCCATTTGATGCCAGGAAACAGCTGCTTTCCGAGATAACCCATCTTTCCCGGTCCAAATAAACGACCTACAGACATTCTCGACCATTTTAATCACCTTTTTTGGGAGACAGAAAATTTGGGACCAAAAGTTGTGCATGCCACCAATGACGCTCCGGACTAATTGGACCCGCCCTGCGTAGAATTAGTGATTTCAGCGTGGATGTCCTCTGTGGTATTGATATATAGATATAGAATATATAGATATATATATATATATATATAGATATATATATATATATATATATATATATAGATATATATATATAGATATATATATATATATATATATATATATATATATATATATATATCTATATATATATATATATATATATATATATATATTATATATATATATATATATATATATATATTATATATATATATATATATATATATATATATATATATATTTTTTTTTTTTTTTTTTGTCAATTGATTTGTATTATATACCAAAAATATAAATACAGAGAGGAGACTGCTCAGTCTGTAAATTAACTGCAGACCAAGCCACCAAAAGCGCTATCACTCACAACAAAAAGGGGTATATATATATATATATATATATATAGATATATATATATATATATATATATATATTATATATATATATATATATATATATATATATATATATATATAATATATATATAATATATATATATATATATATATATATATATATATATATATATATATATATATATATATATAAGTATTCGATGGCTTTTTCCCTTGTGGTTTTTTTATGCCGGAGGTATTGGGGTCCCTAAGTTTCAGTGTTGGTGTTGTTTCCGTTTCGGCTCTTGTAATATAATATTCCTAATTTTCAATATATATATTATATATATATATATATATATATATATATATATATATATATATATATATATATATAATATATAATATATATATATATATATATATATATATTTTCGGAAAGTAGGAATTATATATAACTAAATAACCAAATACACTGGAACTTGGAAGCCCTAGAACCGCCGGCATAAAAAACCCCGCGAGGGGAAAAAGCCATTGGAACAAGGGGCCAAGAGCCAGGCCACCACAACAAAGCATAGGGGTGGGCTATGCAAGGTGGACAAAAACAAAAATCAAAAGTACACAACCATGGAGTTATGTCTATCACCTTACACTCCGACCTAGGAACTCCAAAAACCAAATGGCATAAACTCCATGCCATCAAAATCATAGAAACTACAAGAAAAAACACAAAAAACACCATTGGACGAATCTCAAAGAAGGCATATGAGGTCCCAATAATTATCCAAGAGCAAGCATGCTTTGACGCCAGCACCTACGGTCAAAATACCTGCACACACGAACATCTTCTTCCAAAAACAGCTGGTATGCTCCATTTTATAGCCCATCCTCACCAAAATATCATCTTTAAATTATCCATGAGTGACACAAGTCAGCACACCCAATTACCACCATCAACAAGTAACAAGCCAAAACAAGAACAAAACCCAAAGCCTACCACATGTGTACACCAAAAGCTCAAAACAAAGCATTCAAAAAAGAAAACAACCAGCTATAAGGAGGCTAAAACAGTAGCCGAACACGCAAAAAACATCATCACAACAATGCGCTTGTGTAGGAAAGATCATGTCCAAGCATCTCTTTAGCCCATATGCCAATGCGAACCCTCAATGTGTAGAGCAAAAGGCTTATGTTTGTCGTTTTATTCTCGAATTTGACTTTGTTACGTTCGAACCAGATTGACCAAACCACACATCCAAGAACTAGCTTCCAAAGTTTACTATTTCCTCTTCGAGCCAAAAGATGTCTCCAGGCCAAGAAAAAATCAGCACACTTATTTTGTAGCACTCCCGAGATGCCCCACCAATTGAGTACATGCATCCAAATACGCCATGAGAAATAACAAGAAAATAAAATATGGGAGTTAGATTCAATTACCTCGCTACAGAATGGACATAGAGCATGAGAAGGATCGAGACCGCCTTTCTCCACTAGGATATCACCTGTTTTCAATTTTTCTAAGCCTGCCATCCACAGAATAATATGTGCTCTAGGGGGTATCTTAATGCTCCAAATCAGCCTCGAGACCTCAAGGGGAAGGAGGGGGGTACTAGATTCATGCATTTTGCTAACAATAGACAATATAGGAAATTTCTTCCCCTCGACACCATGCCAACTCACACCATCTTTCTTATCTCTATGCGGTCTGATGTTCTCAATGTTAGTGTATAATTGATTAAGCTCCTCTGTTTCCCACTCAAATAAATTTCTTCTCCAAGTTAGCTTCCAACTCCATGTTTCACCAACCCATTCACCCATTTGACAAACAAAATCTTCCTTTTGTAATGAAATAGAATAGAGCCGAGGGAAATTAAGAGAAAGGGGACTAGCGGGGCACCAATTGTCTAACCAAAAGCGTATGGAGGAGCCGTCCCCCATTTCAATTTTCATCCCATCTTCCATAATATCTCTGATTTTCTTAGTATCATCATCGTTTTTCATCAAACATCCCCAAGTGCCCTGTGAAACGTGGGCAAAAGAAAAGGAAGAAGCCTTTAGACTCTTTATGTTATAAATTGATATTAGGATTCGTTTCCAAAAGGAAGAATCACACCATGAAAAGCGCCACCACCACTTGAAGAGGAGAATCAAGTTTTTATGCAGAATATTTCCAACACCTAAGCCTCCCATGCTCTTTGGAAGTTCAATACTTGACCATCTAACTGTGGGAGTCATCATATCACCATTGTTTGAGGATCCCCAAAAGAACTTTCTTTGCAGTTTCACGATTTTTTGGGCGACTTCCTTTGGCATCTTGAACATACTCATGAAGTAAATAGGTAGACTATTGATCACGCTCTTGATTAGAGTTAATCTACCCGCCCTAGATAGAAGCTTTGCTTTCCAAGATGCTAATCTGCTCTCAATTTTCGAAATCACCGGCTTCCACGTTAAAACTTTGTTCGTGTTTGCACCAAGTGGTAAGCCAAGATAAGTAACAGGGCAAGTTTGGTGTATACATCCGTACTGATTAGCAATACCCCTAGCCCACTCATGATCTCCATTGCTCCAGGATATGATGCTCTATTTATTGTAATTGAGGCGCAATCCCGACATTAGAGCAAAAACATCAAGTATTCTGAAGTAATTGACTATCACTTCCTCCTTCTTTGGAACAAAAATAAGCGTATCATCTGCGAACTGGAGGTGCTTTAAATTAACTCTGTTCTTACCAATTGGGACTCCTT
The DNA here is from genome assembly GCA_019776075.1 of Amaranthus palmeri. NCBI lineage: Eukaryota > Viridiplantae > Streptophyta > Magnoliopsida > Caryophyllales > Amaranthaceae > Amaranthus > Amaranthus palmeri. The sequence goes on from JAAKBH010001259.1 coordinate 8,219, forward strand.
CGATCAGATTCGAACCTTCAGCTTTGTGTAGAAGACTCACTAGAACCTCACTTACCAAAATGAATAAATATGGTGAAAGAGGATCACCCTGTCTCAAGCCTTTACCCATCTTGACAGGTTTTAAGGGGGAGCCATTTAGGAGGACTGATATAGAAGTTGAAGTAACATATGTCATAATCCATTTCACCCATTTCATACCGCCTTCAGCTTTTCCTTCATCTATCCACTCTTACTCTTGGAAGTAAATTGATACACCTATCCACCCCCAAGATAAGCAAAGACCATGATGTTTAAACACTTCTAAGTACACATTCCTTCAAAGGATCACCACGACTTTGTAACTCAACGTTTCATTACATCACATCTAATATCCTACTAACTTGGAAATATTTCAATCTTTTCTTCCTAAGCAATTCTTCCAACTTTATAACAAAATATCATTCACCTGATAACTCACAATTCCATTGTATACAAAAACCAAAGGGATAAATTTCCTTTTAAGTATAACTTTTCACTTCAATCGATAAAACGTTTACACATTTCCTTAGTCCAATAGAAACACAAAGCATTGTCATAGTGATGGTGGTTATGCTCTTCCCTTAAATTATAGTAACTCTAAAGCTTATCTAATCAATAGTTGAACCCAAATTCCCATTTCTCACTTATATCACTATGTTGTTATCAACTCATACAACCAACAAATACCATAACAGTCAACTTGCACAACTCGTATTTCCATCTTAAGTACCGAGAGCTCTTTACCAATGGTAAATCATGTTTCATACATTTAAAAATTTTTAAGACGCACCAATAATCACCCTCTTTCTTATAAGAATTCTAAACGCAAAATCTCCTCCAGAAACCATCCTGACACCAACACTTAAAACTTTAACCGTGTAAAATTAAATGAAGTTAACCTCCTACTAATGTTGAAGAGCTTTCTTAGAATCTTATGTCCACACAAGCTTAATGTGTTAAGGCAGGCAAAAATCAAACCTCAACAGTTCATTTCCATAACTCCTTTAAATTGTACAAACTCATGTGTAATAAAATCCTTTACAACTTTTATATTAGAATATAGTATCACGACAACTAGCCTCGAGGGATCCTTCCCCATTATGTAAGACAAAAATATTTATGTTCATCATGATTCTTCAGGTCGAACATCTTAATCGAACAGTTAAATATCATTTCCAAATACTCACTCTTAGCACAAAAGAACTGCTTTCCAATGCCTGATAAAATCACTAGTGCATCAAATTGACCTAAAATTAACATCGCAGCCCCAAGTATTCATAGTCTAATTGCACCTTGAGTTTAATCCACCAGTCGGATTTCTCAAATGTTCATCGAATCCTAAACCATGCACTCAGTTTAAGTGCGTATCAACCTAATATTTCTTATAAACCCAATCATTTCCTTAAGGAAATGTCGTAGACATATTGTAATCCTTCCTCAGGAACCATTCAACTGAACTTTCTCTCGAGTATTACCATGTACCAACCCTAATACGCAATCAAGTCTTTGACTTAGACCCTTGCTAAAGTACTCCCTCCGAACAACATCATTTCCCTTATTCGATTCAGAATACTTTATGAACTCTACTAACATAATTAACCAATCTTCAACTCACCCTTTCCAACTTAGCGATCATAATACACTTACCACAACCATGTTTCCCCTGTAATCCCCTTCATCCTTCATCTTTATTCACACAATACCGTCAATAGTATATGTGTAAAATTTCTTTTCTTATAAGTATTCTTGATTACACAAATTTCCTTTTTACGCATACTATCATTTTATAATTGCATAAACTGGTAAACATAAATAATATCTCCATAAAAAGCAATATTTGAACTCTACCTCCTGAAACCAATTTGTTGTGAGAAAATTTAATCACTTCATCCTTTTAGAACATCTTTCGAAAACCCATCATAAAGAAAAAACAATTATCACCTACAAGTTCTAATATTGTGTCAAGTTATGTTTTTGAGTTTTGTAACAAAATTTCACCATCATACAACCAAGCGCTTTACCTAAACCAATTGCTAAGTAACATGGTCAATCAAGCACACCAGTCACAAAATCACCCAAGGTAAACATTTCTTTGATTCAACCTTTTTGTTTGTCCTTCCTTTCTTCATCCAAATGTATTTCTAAGTTTCCTCCATCTAAATTCAATATCACCTTCTAAATCTCTAAATGAGTTCTTAAAAATCAAACTCATCTAGTGATAAAGTGTACTATCCAAAGTTTGTCTAATAGTGACTATGATCCTCTACACACGCTTCTAAATTCTCGATACGTTCACACATGAGAACATGTTGTACTTCGATATAACCCAACTTAATCATTATACCAATATAGTCACACACATGTATCCTAAATAAAGTCTACTTCACTGCTCACCCCCTTCGTGGAATATAAACATTGACAATTGAATCATTTCCTTAACAATAAATGCCATAGCAACAATCATGTAATACTTTTTAATTTACATAAACTCTCTACATAATATAGCCAACAATTTACAAACATTAACCTTCGCATAGCTCAACTAAGAAAATAGCAAAAAAAATCATGATTTATTTTGTTTTTTAACATCATAAAGGAATTCGTCAAAGTCTAAACACTACAAAGTTTAGATCAGAGTACTCCTAATTTCACAAAAGAGGTAGTTAAAACAAAGTTTACTTTTGTTTACCAAAACACCTTCCAAAACAAAAGTAATGCATGAAATGTTCCCAGAGAAGGTCTTACAAAGATATGTTCTTATAACAAGTGAGACCACTACAGAAATATCACAACGTATTATAAGATGGAGGACTCAGTACCCTTAATATAAATTATAGTGATTACACATCACAATTATTCTCAAAAATCACAGGTAATAATTGATCTTTGTCCAAGATATTAATTATAGTCATGATCGTTTACCTTAGGTTTTTATTTCAAACCAACATGCAAATTTCTCATAATAGAATTTTTTTGGTCACAAGACCACTCATAGTAACAACATTGTGCATAAAATCCCATCATCATCATCATCATCCAGTATTATCAAACACTCTTACTGGAGTGGGAATTAAAAAACAACTGTAAAGTGACTCTTAAGTCGGAGTTATTCAAAGTCCTTCGTACGTTATATTAACTCAAACATAGAAATCCAACGACCACCAAATCAAAGCAATAAGTTTTGTGGCATGTAAGCCAGTCCAAAATAAAAACCAATTAACATATAAACAAGTTGAAGATCAACTTAAAACATAGCATCCACCCTACAGAGTTTTCATCGAAGATCTAATAAGATAAGATTATAAATAAAATAAAATAGGGAACAATCTGAATCATTTCTTAGGTCTCCTGAAAGTACACATTCAATGGTTTTAGAATTCTCCACCTCAACCAATTCATGACCACTACTCATACTCTAATAATTCAAATAAAATATCCATACCCTCAAGATGACATCACCTCTAGGTGTCCATAAGTATCAAATCCAGTTTCTTAGATGCTCTCTCCAGATTTATATAAGAATGAGGTTTGCTTTAATAGACAATGTACCCCTTGAGGCCAGACATGGAAGTTATCGCAAAAGGGTAGATAGATAGAATATGATGTAGAAACGTATAGAGACAATGAAGTGTAACAAGAGGGGGGGTGAATTGTTACTCGTTCTCTTTAGAGTATTTTCGCCCTTTTCTTGCGGAATTTTAATAGAGAAAATACTCAAAACAAAATAAAAGAAAACTTTAAAGAAACACAAAGAATTTAACGTGGGAACAAGAACCACGACCCTCTAGGGATTTCGATTCTCTATTATTTTATGTAATTTAATTCTCTATTACATAAAATATATTTCTCCTTCTCCTTCTCTTCTTCTTCTCGGTTTCTTTCTTGTTCCTTTTCTCGATTCTCCTTCTCTTTCTCTCTTCTCTTTCTCTCTTCTCTTTCTCACTTCCCCCTTAGACTTACCCAAGTCTAATTACAAATTCTCTCAAAAATCCATACAAGATAAATTCTCTAAATTGGATGAACAAACAAAGATAGCACAAGGAAAAATTTAGGAATTAATTTTCGGTTTAGAACACTCAAAAATTTCCTTTTCTTGATTCTTGAATCTCACGAAATTGGGCACAAATTTTCGGAAATAATTTTCTCTCAATGTTGATCACCAAGGGAGCACTCGAATGATAAGAGTGATTATTTTTCTCCCTTGATCTCCATAGGAGAGCTCTAAAGATTTTACATGAATATTTCTCTCCTTGTTGATCACCAAATGTTTGTGCCGGTTAGAAAAATGCTTTTATAATCATTTTAGAGCAAGTTATGCCATAAACCCATTATCTAAAGATGAGGGATTAGTGGGCATTGACCGTGAGAAGGAAATAACTTCCTTGGTGGTTATTCAAAGTCAAACCTTGACTCTAGCTAAAAATAGCCATTTTCAAGAGACTTTTTAGGAGTTAGTTATTAGAATTCTTAGATTAATTCCTTGTGCTTTCTTGTTTATTAACCGTACAACAAAACTAAAATATAGAAAAATTAACTTAAGACTTTTTCTAAATAATTTTGTTGACTTCTCCTCTGACCGGATTCTGGAGGAACAACGTACTGTCTCTATCTGCAACATCATCAGTTTATCAATATCAGGAACAGTAGACTTGGATTCTACTCTTGACTTCCTCATTGACCTTCTCTACTGACTTTGACTTTGTTGACTTTGACTTTGACTTGTACGATTCCCATTGACTAATCCTTAGGTACCATCGACGATTACAATAATCGGATATTTAACCTACAAAACAATCTCTACAAATATTTTGTTTGTTTATAAACTGTTAAGTCATCATCAAAACTCAAATGGGCCAACATATGTTTTATTACTCTTACAAACTGCATTATTTGTTCTATCCCTTTTTTTTTTCTTTTTCTCATAAACAACTTTCTACTAAAAATTTTTGTATATTATACCATACTATTAGCACACCCGGGAAGGAGTTTTAACCGTAATACTCCCTCCAACACAATTCAATTGTCCCATTTGAGTTGGGCACGGATATTAAGAGCTGGATGGGGTCCACAAAAAAGGTGGTAGTTGGGTATTTTAATTGATTAAATAAATTGTAAAGGTGGTAGTTGATTATTGGAAATTGGACAAGTGGGGGTATTTAGGTAAAAAAAGATAAACAAAAAAGGAAATAGGACAATTGAAGTGAATTGTCCAAATAAGGAAATGGGACAATTGAATTGTGTTGGAGGGAGTATAATATAATGAGTCTCTCATCGTAACATATTCTCTAAATAACCATATCATATGCAACAACTCAAACTCTTTGTTTTTTTGCTCTCCCAAAAGTAAATAGTAGTTTAGTTTCCCATGCTTATCTAGACTTGTAATTGATATATCTATTCTCAACTAAAGTCATTCTTTGATATCATAATAATAAAGTCACAAAGAACTTTCAATCCTCAACTTTGAAAATGCATTCCCACTTACTCTATCAAACACAAGTGGATCCACGATCCAACCACTCATATACACTCAATCTTCAAGTAATATCCACAAAAAAATTAATTAGTTTCTCACTCAAAAGATGACAAGTCTTAAATGTTGGATTTAACTTACTCTTGTGATAAATCTTCAATCCTATATTCTTCCTCATGCTCCCTTCAATTCCCATAAAACCTCTCCTAAATTAATTCACAACGAAGGGAGAAATTTAAATAAATAGAACCAGACAGCTCAAAAAAAGAGAGGAAAACACTTAATTCACATAATAAGTTAGAAATAATAGAACTAAAATAAAGCAACACCTTATATCATAATAGTTTGAAATTAAGTAATTATTAAGATACATCTATAATTGGATTTTCTAAGTCCGATAAACACATAATAGTGGTCCGAATTTTCCTTTAAAGCCTACCCCCTTCTCTCAGAACTTTTAAGATACATTTTATTTCTTATTATGGTAATTAACTACCTTTATAACGCTAGAATATAACTTCCGCTCTAATACCAATTGTAACATCCCGGAAAAACTCGGATCATTTAGAAAGAGAAATTGATCCCTTTAAGGAAAACTGGGTAGGATCCGAGTTAACCAAGATGTCATTAAGGTATGATAAAATGAATTTTTAAAATAAAAATTGCAGATTGAGTTCTATTAGAGTTATTATAAACCACTTAACGATATAAAAGTCTTAGCAGCGGATAAAGGTATAAAGTCAAAAATCTAAGTAATGCAACTCGAAAGTGATGTCGCCTCTTAAACATAATTCACTCCTTATAGCTAAATAAAAGTTCAAATTGTAGTTCTCCGTACACTATCTGTTTTATTCTCCAAGTAAAATCCTCACTCCCCAACCTGCAACTTAACTCACTGGTAGTTATTAACTTCGAAAGGAAAACAACATCATCGCAAGATCGTTAAGATCAAAGGTACACGTCAGCAAAACATCTCTTATAATATTTGTGATACCCCAAATTTAGCTTGAAAAGAGATTGATAGACTACTCATATCAACAAGGTGCATCTTCTTTTCTAGGGAGCCCATTTGCTAAGAACTCCACAGTTAAGCGTGCTTGGTGGGGAGCAATCTTAGGATGGGTGACCTCCTGGGAAGTTTTCCCCGGGTGCGCACGAGTGAGGCCAAAGTGCGCTGGAAAGACTTGTGTTGGTTTGTGGGGCTTGGTGGGGAGTAATCTTAGGATGGGTGACCTCCTGGGAAGTTTTCCGGGTGCGTACGAGTGAGGCCAAAGTGCGCTGGAAAGACTTGTGTTGGTTTGTGGGGCTAGTCTACAGTCTCCATGAGTAGTCACCGGTGGTCCGTTGGGCCGGGGTGTTACAATATTAACATTATATCACAAAACAAAATAGCAACCTACCATACGTTGGTACAGTTTTTCATTTGATTTTATTAACTTTCAGAATGATTTAATGAATTAATTCAGCCATACTACTAGACGTTTCCAGCCATACTGCCAGATCAAACTCCAAACTTCAAAGGTGAGACAATACATTAGGGGGAGCTAACTCTTAAGCAAGTCTCAACCATAGACACACGCCTTATTTTGGTGCCTATGATTAAGTATGCATTACTCTGCGGTGGCTAATAATGCTTCCATAGACCGCGAGTAAATTCTTTCCACCAATAGACGTTATTGTTTCTCTACTTTAAAGTTAATGACGTTATACTACCTCTACTTATCAAGTTATTGGAATCATATCCGTTGATCAAAAAAATAACATCATCTTCATACCTTATTCAATATACAATTAATTATTGTTTGTAACAACGAATCCACGATGTACAAAGTTTTACAGTGCCTACGTACCTTAAGAAAGCAAAAGCAAATCCTAAATGTACTTATCAACTTTCCGTCACGAATCGACTTCCTACATGATTCAATCGTACATACGTAAATAAGCATGCATTCACACTTTCTAAAGCCACAATCAAAACATACACACACACACACATACATCTAACAACAAGCCACATTACAACAAATTCATGGTCACACAACACACTTCATCACAACATAACATCACAAAAATTCATATTTGGTATTCAGTCCTGAACAATATATTAGCATTGTAAAATTGAAATTCCGACTACGACGTTGCGTCCGGAAGGCGTCAAAACCCTTGAGTACCAATTTTCATAATTTATAATGTATTCTAGGTATTTTTAACCTATTTTCAAGTCAAAAAGTGCCCAAAACACCTTTTTTTTCACCATTTCCTAACCCTATGGGATATGTCCAATTTCATCTAAAAAAATAAATTCAAATGCTATACTTCCTATTAAATCTTAACAACCAAATTTACATAATTCTTATGACCATTTTTGAAATTAAATTCATCATTCAACAATAATTCTTTTTACATATATAATTTTTTCTTTCAAATTTCTTTAGATAAATTTATAAATACCTCGGATAAGCCAATAAAATAAATTTCTTTACCCTCCAAACACAACACACCACATACACATTTTTTATATGAACATACATTTTTATATATAAACTTCATAATCATCCATCACACAAACAAATCTTATTCTTCACATATATACATATCTAAAAACCCTAAAGCATCCTATGTCAAATTAGATAGAAAAAAAATACATCACAAACACATACATGAATTTTAGATCATAAAATAATCATAAATTATAAGATAAAACCTATTATAATCATAGAATTTGTAATTAAAACTTAAGAATTAAAATAGATTGAGAATTATACACAATTTGTAAAGGAAAAACACCAAATGATGCAGGATAATGGAGTTAGGGGTATGGATTAGGAGGAAAATTGAGAGAATGTTTCTTGAAAACTTTAGAAATGATAAAATAGAGAAGTGAGAAATGATTTAAGGGAATTAAAAAGATAAGTAATGTAAGATTAATGCTTAGATATTTCAATTTCAAAACTTCTTCATTGCTCACAATAGGGCCGACCACCCCTTGAACCTTGTAATAAGTGTTTGAATAGAAATTGCAAGAGTACAAGAATGAATCAAGCAAAATACATCAGGGAAAGCACATAAAGGAAGATTAAAACTAACTAATGAAAACTTAAAATTCAGAAAATGAGTTATAGAAGAAAAAATGGATGATTTGCTTTAGCCTTCTTCTTCTTCTCTAGTTATAGAAGGGAGGACAAGTAGTGAGCGGTGGCTTCATGATTTCTCCACCACCCCTATGTGTGAGATAGGTAGGCTATAGGTGGGCGACAAATAGGGGTGGTGGAGCAGTAGAGTATGAGAGGTAGAAGAAATAGATAGGGCATCTAATTAGCAGCTTTTAAAAGAGTAATTGATACTGACCGTCCAAATTGCTCGACCCGAGCCAGTCCGCTTAACCTTGTCGAGAGAGCATCAGGTACGCAAGTTAAAATGTTTAAAAATTGAGCAGTCGCCAAAAAGGCTCCGCTCGACCTGTCCGCTCGACCGAGCCCGCTCGACCGAGCTCGCTCGCTCGACCCATCGAAAATGCTTTTGTCGACATTTGGAGCTACTGAAAATGAATAGTACTTTCGCTCGACCCGAGCCAATATCGCTCGACCGGGTCGACCGACCTTCAAGAGGGTCTTGCTCAGCTTTTATCTCTGATGGAAGTCTTTTTTTATGCTCGAGAGTAGGGGTGAGCAAAGTCGGATATCCGATTCGACATTGGCATTCGGATCGGATATCCGGTATCCGAAAATAGGGATTCTACTATCCGTATTCGATTCGAAGTGAGTCGGATATCTGATATCCGATAACCGGAAAAGTTCGAATCGGATATCCTGACTATCCGATATCCGAAATTGAGTGGTACTCAGAGCATTTATTCGAAGCGGATATGGGATATCCGATATCCGATATCCGATATTTGATATCCGACATCCGTATCCGATATCCGATATCCAAAACACTAAATTTGAAAATAAATTTAAATTAACTTAGCATAATTAACTTATCTAAATACAAAATAAAAGTCTTTTAATACAATCAAACAGATATAAAAAAGTCAACACTACAAATATAATAAGTTTTTCAATAGCCCGGCATTCCGGCAACATTGCAACCCTTAGTATCGGTGCATAATCAAACATAAAAATCAACCACAGACATTGAACACTACAAGTCTTTCATAATTCAAATTACACAAACTAAAAGTTAAACTATAATTATTAATCTTCACAGCAAATCAAGCATAATCATCAACCACAGACATCGAAGGCTAATCGACGACATGAGGACATAACTCTGCCAACAAAAAATAAAGTAGGAGATATATGAAAGAAACAAAGGTTAATATCAAGTATTATGATAAAAGTAAAAAGAATTATAATAAAATAAATACACATTTCATATCAATAAAATTATACCTTCTTCGATTCGCTCGAGATCTTCAAGACTTTCTTCAACCAATAATGCACCACGTCCCTTGCGCAACCAATCTTGTGTGCACACTAAAGCTTCCACCATTCTTGGAGAAAGAGAGCTACGAAAAGTGTCAAGTACTCGACCACCTGTGCTAAATGCTGATTCAGAAGCGACTGTAGACACTGGTATGGCCAACACATCTCTAGCAATAAGAGCAACAATAGGATAGTCTTCTTGCTTCTTTTTCCACCATTCTAAGCAATCAAAGTGTTTGCCAATGACATTAGGCTCTCTATCAGCATCTAAATACTTTGTAAGCTCATTTTTGTTTTCCAAACTCTTCTTTGCACCATCTCAAATTCAACTTGAGCTCTTAGATGCCAATCATCAAAACTTTCTACATCTTTAGTTAAATCAACCATTTCTGTAGTGGACGCAAGCTTAGATTGTTGAGATGCATAATGCTCGTACAAACCAAATAAAGTATCTTTTACCTTCCCAAACAAAGTTGTTGATGTTTCAAAATCATATTGATCATAAAGTGCCCATTCTACAAAGTGTAACTTTTTTCTAGGATCAATCACAGCAGCAACATATAACATCAAATTGATATTGTCAACATCTTCCCAATATTTATCATGTTTCTTCTTCATTTCAGTAGCCATCATACTCTTAATTAGATCTTGACTTTTACACTTAGTAGCTATCATTCTACTAACAGTAACAAGTTCCTCCAAATACACATTACTTGTCGAATATAAAGACCCAGAAAGTCTTAAAGTAGCATCATAAAACATCTTTAAAAAAGGCAAAAATGCATAAATACGATCCCAATCATAATCAGTAAGAGTACCACCAGACTTTTCCAATTCCTTTCTAAACTTACCACCATCAGAAACTTCAAGTGTATCAAAAGCTCTACGATAGATGTAAGCACAGTCAAGTATTGAGTGTGTTGTGTTCCACATAGTTTCTACATCTAACACCAACTTTCTTTTGCAATTAATTTGTTCTTGATTCACACATTTTTTGAATTTTTGTGTTCTCGCAGGGGAAGATTTGACAAACCTCACAGCATTGCGAACTTTAAGTATTGATTTATCAGTTACTCTCAAACCCTCTTTCACGGTAAGGTTAAGAATATGAGCTGCACATCGCATATGCACAAACTTACCATCCAAAACTGTCCCATCTTTCCACCTTCGAAGCCTACTACTCAAATATTCAATCCCAACATCATTTGCACTAGCATTATCAACAGTGATAGTCATTCCCCACTCAAGAAGGCATTTTTCAACAGATTTTCCAATAATCTCACCAGAATGACCACTTATAGGACAAAAGTTTATAACCTTTTTATGCAAAGTCCAATTTTCATCAATAAAATGAGCAGTTAATGACATGTAACAAAGATTTTGACAAGATGTCCATGTGTCAGTTGTGAGGCTAATTCGTGACGAACACTTACTAAAGAAATTTCTTAACTTTTTTTGTTCATCAAGAAACAATTGATAACAATCCCTAGCAACTGTGAATCGAGAGGGAATAATGAAATGGGGTTGACAAACCGACATAAAAAGACGAAATCCTTCACGCTCTGCAAACCTAAAAGGCATCTCATCCATGATAATCATTTTTGCAAAAGCTTTTCTTGTATCATCTTGCTTGAACTTCCAAAACTCAAGTTTTCCTTTTTTTATATCTGTTTCACATTGACCCTCATTAAAATGTAACTGAGTCTGCTCACTTTGAAATGAAAGAAGTCTTTGTTTCTTATCAATGTTTTGCGGGTATTCCTTACATCTTAACAAGTGACTTTTCATAACAGTGGTTCCACTTTTAGAGTCACCACACACATCAATTTTACAATAACTACACTCAGCTCTTTTTTCCCCATTTTTAAGTATCTTAGTGAAATGATCCCAAAGCCAAGAACGATTCTTATTACCTTTGGTTTCAGATACCTTCTTTTTCTTTTGAGTATGAACAAAATCTGACTCCTCTTCAATATCTATGGAAGGCCTCTTGGTTGAATGTTGTTCAGTTGAAATAGGAGTCTGAAGTCGAGCTGCATCTTGTTTGTTAGTAGATACTATCTCAACGTCATTAAATCCCGGTGGTCCATCATTCTCTTGGTTTGTAGGGCGTGAACTTGTTGCTGTTGTGGGGTATGAACTTTCACTACAAGGAGGGATTCCGTGAACATTATAATCATCCATACCTACGAAAACACCATTCATAAATTAATGAAATATAATATTATACTAGTCAAAAACCATTATTTCCAAACCACCATTATTATAATCGTAATGAACACGACAGGCTCAAGCCAGAAACCTACTTATGTAACAATGAAATGAAGATGATAAGGACAACTTGCATCAAGTATCTCATCAAGCACACAAAATTTCATCCATAACTTCAAAGTACTAGTACAAGGGAGCATGAAGGAAATCCAAAATTATCATTTCAATAAGTAAAGAAGACACAAAATTTCATCCATAACCTCAAATATACTGAATAAACACTATTTTGTTCTATTAGCTATTAAAAATCAAGGGTAAAAGCACCTTGAAAGCAAGACTTTAACACAACTAAAAACATGAATATTACTTTATTTTGGGTATAGAAGACATTTCAGATAATCATATCTCATTATTCATGAAGTCCTAACCATAACCAAAAAAAGAAATCATAATGTAACAAATAAAAAATCACAGACTATATGATACCATAAAACAGACTTTCAATTTAACAAAGTCTCCCTCAGGTCACAAAGTTAGTCATTTGACCAAAACACACCACTTCAATTTAACAAAGTCTCCATTACTTTACCATAAATAATTAACAAAAAAAGGATGAAAACCCTAACCTTGGCTGCTGCGTGACGGAACCGAGGAACGGAGGAAGCGTCGTGAGTTACAGAGTCAGACTTGGCTGCTGTGAGTGATGAGGAAGGATTGAGAAATAAGAAAGCAAACAAAACCCTAATCCCTAACCTTTAAAATGGCGAAAAGCAGCCATGAAAGAGGGGAAATAGAGAAGAGAGTTACCTGAGAGAGTGAGAGTGACGGACTGACGCCTGACGGAGTGACGGTGGCCGGTGAGCAAGAGTGAGGGAGGAAGAGTGAGGACTAAGTGAGGAAGCGCCGTGAGCCCGTGAGTGAGAAAGAGTGAAAAGGAAGAAGGATTGAGTAAAAGTGAAAAGTGAAAACCCTAATCCCTAACCTTTATAGTATTATATTAATTTTTTTTTTTAAATAATTTTCGGATATCCAACCAAGGTTAAATTTTTTCGGATATCCGCATTTCTCGGATATTCAACTCGGATATCCGACTATCCGCTATCCGATATCCGACATATGATCGGATATTCGAAAATTTGAAATCTGATATCCGTTTAGTATCGGATATCCGATCCGAATTTGCCTTCCGGATCGAATATCCTAAAAAAGGATCGGATATCGAATCGAATTGTCGGATATTCGGATCGTCAGATACTTTTGCTCAGCCCTACTCGAGAGCAAGCTTGGCTCGACCAAGTTATGTCCGAGTGGTCTACTTTAGCTCCTTCTGGCCTTGTTTCCTTGACTTGGGTCATCAAGGCTTTGATTATTTTAGTTTTCGGAGTTAAGTGAGTATTGTATGCGCCAAATGTACTTGGTTTGTGATCGGTTTTGACGAATATTACCTGAAATGGACAAAAATACCAAAATACCCAACCAAGCGTAAAATCCCAAATAAAGCAAGCATAGTTACGCAAAATCCAATATAATAAAGCCAAATTATGGGAATAAAATATTAATAAAATGCAGCTAACAAAATCCTCCAAGCTAAGCCATTGCTTGTCCTCAAGCAAGTGTATAGTCAAGATTAAGAAGTAAGACCAAGTATAATAGAAATGCGCAAATAGATCTAAGCAACGTATAAACATGAGAGCACAAGCCACGATAATCAAAAGGTGTATGATACGTCAACAAACTATGATTATTAATTCTAAAAGCTAGAAGTACGCACCTGATTCCACAATTCATCCTCAAAACAGGTCATCAAGCGAGGATCTCACCAAACTGAGTCTAGGATTCCCAAACCGATCACAATGGGGTTTAACTGGACCTCTTTTTTGGGTATGTGAACAACCACAATCAAGTTTTTAAAGTTACGCTCATACCCTCATCCTATGGCTCGAAGTGATGTGAGCCTCTAAATAGAGATGTGTTTAAGTTTCACACCTCGGTACTCGGGGCCTCAAAGGCTAAGACTTCATTAGAAGTAGGTGGATGAACCTAAAGAGGTGAATTGATAAAGGTTATAGTACGATGAAACGTAGGAAGGGTAAGGAAGGGTAAGGTTACGAAAAGAGGTAGCATAACTAGTTTGTTAACCTGAACAAACCAAAATGACCCATGGTTTCACACAACTTGGCATTTATTAACTAATAATATTTTTCTTTAAAAAAAATTTTTTGACTTCTTTTTCTTTCTTTTTCTCTCATTTTTTTTCAAATGATATAAAAACAAAACAATGCACTACCAAATGCGAGTAGTAAAATCAAAGGACTCATAGAGTCGTACAATACCAACTAAATATATACAACCGTGTCTAAAATCAAAATTTCTAAAATCGAAATATCACCATGATATATGTAAGTGGTGACCTCATGAAAATATACAAAGACAAAGGCAAGCTAAAAACTCAAGCCAAGTGTGATAAACCAATCACCAACATACCATCAACCAAACAAAATAGTATGCTAAAGAGTTAGGGTGAAGGTGAAAGAAGGTGAAAATGAAGGGATACAAACGAAAATGGAATGCTCGTATGAGATATGAAAGAAAGTGGGGTATAATGTAGGTTAAAAAGTGGAGTATAAAATGCCCAAGTCCATACTAGCAATTAAATCCATACAATGCCCAAGTCCCTCAAGTCATGCCTAGTGCGCCACAAATGCACAATCTCATTAATCCACATAAATGCACGGTAGAGGCTTAATAATTATTCACAGATATGTCCACAAATACCCAAAGGCCCGCTTGACTATTATTTTGAAAAATCAAAGGTTCACTGTTTGCAAGTCAGAAAATTAGAAAAAAATAGTCTAAGTTTGCTACAGTACAATACATAAGTCGAAAATGTGGCCCTAAATGGTATACAAGACAACTATTCAAAGATCCAAATTATGGATAAGTCTTACTTACATAAACAATAACAAAAAAAACTAACAAACAAGAAAACTAACTAATACTAGCATGCATATGTACAAGAAGAACAAGAGAAAATCATATCATTACCATACACAAAACAACTAAACACCTCCCCCAAGCCGAACTGAGCAGTGTCCTCATTGTGACAAAGGGCTTGAAGAAAGTGCGAGGGCTCTAATCATCACTCTCATCATCATCATCATCATCCTACTCCTCCTCCTCCTCATCCTCCTTATCATCCTCCTCACCCTGAGCCCCGGGGCCAAAAGTATCGCCCGAAGTACTGGCGCCACCACATCACCTTTAACAAACCCAAAATCACTAGGTGGAGTCGTGTACCATGATGGTGCACATTATCCGGAGGGATGTGCCCCTGCCTATAGTGATGGTAGTATATATGATATTGGCTTTGTCGGTAATTGACCACAAATTGATCGAACCGACCTTATTGAGCCTCTATCCGGTTGTACCTTTGGTCAAACCCATCCATATGCAAATGTAAACGCTGTAAAGAGGCTAGGACGGGGTTTGTGGTATCATGGGGTGGTGATGGTGGGGGTGGAGGTGCTGAATGAGAGGTGCAACCTTCTTCTTAAGTAGAAGAGCCACCTTGCCCAAAAGTAGGCATGAATCCACCTTGCTGGTAAAAGTATTGGTTGTGGAAAGGCTCAGGAGGAGGTTTCTCCACTACAATAGGCTTAGGAGGAGGTTCCTCCTCTCTAAAGAGATAAGATCTAGGCACCATTAGGGACTAGGTCAGGGAGGTTCGAGTTGCGAAGGGGGATACCATCGGGCCAATCATGTATCTTCCACCAATTTTTCCGGTTCACAACGTCAAGCCACTTAGATTGGACTAAGAGAGAAATACTTATGGTGGTGGTCTCACGGGATTGGATCCTTTCACCTCTCCACCCAAAATGCATAACTATGTTTGTGATGAGTCCACTAAACTTAATCGGTGTACAAACCGTATTGGAATTGTTGATAGTATGGCGGAACGTGTTTATTAGGAGCATAACAAGGTTTGAACTAAAACCCCTTTCAAGGCGGAGGTAGGAGCCTAAGACAATCAAATCACTACTATTTGCTTTATTAGACTTAGATTTGGCCATTATCGTAAAAGCAATGAACTTGAACCAAATCCTAATTGCAGGATGGTGAACCTTTTTTAGAACTAAGTTCTAAAGGTTGGTCAAGTGTTCACTTGAAATCAAAGGCCAAATCTTAGAGGAGTTATGGCAATAATCCATACCCTCCCCACTATCAGTTAAGCCAAATAAATCAATAATTTTTGAAACAGTGAGTTGATGCTTCTCTTCTCCTATCCTGAAGAAAAATGTGGATTCCCCAGCATTATTTTGTGTTATAGTAAGAGAACTTAAAAATTCTAGTACTAATTCAAGATAAGTCTCCCTATGCATATTAAACAAGAATCTCATGCGTAGTGCTCTAAACAAATGCATTGAATACTAAAAAATCCCTAGAGTTCTAAGAACATTGGCACATATAAAACGGGTAGGAAGAATAAACCTCTCCTTCATGCTAGTGAATTTATCCTTTTGAGCTTGATCTCAAAATTGTACATCGGAATTGTCTCATCTCTTTCAATTTCCTCTTGTGGTGATGGACTCCTTTCTCTCCTTCTAAGTCTTCTCCTTAGTGCCATTGTTATAAATATTGATAATTCCTTGAGATTGTAAAAACCCTAATTCTTGAAGGTTTGAGTGAAAATGGTGATAATGGTGTGAGAAAAGTATGAAGAAGAGGATAAGAAAGTAAGAAATTAGAGGATTTGAAGAGAAATGTTGAAGAAGATGAAAGAAATAGATGGAAATGACAGTTTAGGGTTTGGGTTTTTAGTGAGAGAAAGTAGAGAATGGAAGGCTTTTTTCGTGGTTGATGTTTGAAATGAGGTTTTTGTTTCGTGCTGTGCTGTTTAAAATGCGCAAAATTTGTCATATTTTGAAGGTGGCTCGACCGAGCTCGCTCGCTCGACCATGTCAAACGGATTGCAGATCCTCGATTTTTACTCACTGTTAAAAATGTACAACTTTTGGAAATTTTTGAAAATATTGCTCGAGTGGGTCGAGCGAGGTTGCTCAACCAGGTCAAGCCATTTCCCTGTGCTCTGTCTTCATACTTGATGCTCACTCGACCAAGTGATGCTGCTCGATCAGGTCGAGTGGGGGTCGAACGGGGTCCTAATCTGTTGATTTTTTCTTCTGCCCATTTTACGCGCAATGCTATATTTAAAATACCCTTTTGCTCAACCTTAAGGCACTAGTTTGTAGATTTTTCAATTTTATGCACTCAATGAACAACTCAACTTCCAAATCCTGCATCCATCAGTACAAGCATGCTATATAAAATATGATACATAAATGAGAACAAAAACAAGAATTAAAAGTGAATATACACAAAAACATACCAAAGTTGTGTTACCTCCCAACAAGCGCTTGTTTAAGGTCGTTAGCTTGACCGTTGTGCATTATTCATTCAGAACACGTGGGGGCTCAAGCGGCATTACTATTGGCCCTGCTAAAGGCTCACCTACGCGATAGTGTTTGACATGTTGACCATTCACTTTGAATCATCATCATCATCAACAACAACAACAAAAATCTAACACCCCGCTCGAAAACAGGGTTTGGGTGAGGGAATGTGACGAACAATTCATACCCGTATTCCCTAGAGGAAAGCGGTCAATTTTACCTCCAGAAGATGAGACCATTCACCTTGAATGTTCCCCCTTTTGCATTTGACAGCTCAAGGGAACCATAGGGGAATACCCTTGTCATCTTGAATAGACCCGTCCAACATGACTTCAGTTTTCCTGGAAATAGCCTCAAATGGGAGTTCAATAGTAACACTAATTGCCCAACTTCAAAATTCCTTCTGATAAGACCTTTGTCATGCCTTCGCTTGGTCTTTTCCTCATATATTGTCGAACTCTCGTACACATCCAAGCATATCTCATCAAGTTCGTTGATATCCAAAAATTTGTTCTCACCAGCACGCAATAGATCATAATTAAGGGCTTTGATTGCCCAAAATGCTTTATGTTCAAGCTCTATTGGTAAATGGCACGACATCCCATAGACTAACTTGTATGGTGTAGTTCCAATAGAGGTTTTAAATGTTGTTCTATAGGCCTAAAATGCTCTTGATCTCCTAATCACTTATTTCATCTTGGCCACTAGTTTGCGGATGATACCCTAGACCAATCTTATGATAAACCCCATATTTCTTCAATACACCTTTAAATCTCTTTTCCAAAAAATGTTGCCCTCCATCACTAATCAGTACCCACAGTGTGCCAAAAAGCGAAAAAAATGTGATTCTTGAAGAACTTGATAACCACGCATGCATCATTGGTAGGAGATGCAATAGCCTCAAGGGGAAAAAAGAGAAGTACCAAGTGCCATAAGGCTAGCAATGGGGAACATTTCACCAATAGCAAAAGGCAAATTTGAAAGAAAGCTAAACCCTTTTGAGGTAATCTCATCAAAAACTCATTCAATGAAGAGGTTGGCTTTTTGGATTGTGGAGAACCTTCCCCACCATTATCACCTTCCTTTTTATCCTCTTTCAAAGATGGAGCAGCATCAAAAAGTACAATATTCTGGGAAATAGGCTTGTTGTTCTTATCTTGTGGAATTTTGATTTTGCAACAAACCCTGAAAAATGTGATCTTGTTGGAATTTTGTAAATTGGGTATGTAGGTTTTATGAAAGTGGTGAAAATGTAGGAATTTGAAGTTAGTGTGGGTTGATGAAGATGAAAGGATTTTGCAATAATTGAACTTGAAGCTTTCATGTTTACTGGTTTTACTAGATTTTGTAAATTGGGTATGTAGGTTTTATGAAAGTGGTGAAAATGGAGGAATTTGAAGTTAGTGGGTTGATGAAGATGAAGAGATTTTGCAATAATTAAATTTGAAGCTTTCATGTTTACTGGGTATCTTTAGCTGGTGAAAATGGAGGAATTTGAAGCTTTCATATTTACTGGGATTTTACAATAAGTGAGAAGAGAGTCACTTGCAATTTAACGGTCAAATAATTGAAACCGTCAATAGGTAGTCTTTTAAAAACGTTTATATCAGTTGAGGTAGTTTTTTGCAAAAAAAAAAAATTAGAATAGATAGTTTTTTGTAATTTTTCATATATGTGGGGTAATTTTTCAAAGCATAGGAATTCTTTTTGCAGTAGAGTAAGACGTATGTGGGGTAATGATTCCTATGATTGGTGTGAGTCACTTGCTTCTGAAACAAATAGTGGGGGCATGATTGCAATTTGGGATCCGATTGTATTCTGCGTTGTGCAAAGGTTTATTGGGGATAGATGGATTGTGTTAGAGGGTTATATGACTAGAGATAACTTCAACTGCTGTGTAGGCTTTGTGTATGGCCCCTGTGATAGGATGGGGAGAGCACACCTTTATGAGTCAGTAAAAATGATAGTTCAATCGATTAATAAGCCTATGTTATTAATGGGTGACTTTAATGAAGTGTTGAATCCTTGGGAAAGAGTGGGGCAATTCAGATATGATAGGAGCATGAGAGATTCTATTGACTGGGTCCAAGAATTGCATCTCATCGATATCCCGCTGCATGGTATCCGATTCACTTGGGCTAGGCATGAATCCCTGAGTAGACTTGATAGGTGCTTGTGTTCTGATGATTGGTTGACTAAGTTCCCTGAGCTTAGATTAGATGGCCTTAAAAGGGGCCCTTCTGATCATAATCTGATTTGCTTATCTTTGGAGAGTCTTGTGAATTGGGGTCCAAAGCCATTTAGATGCTTCGATGTCTGGCTCTCTAACCCTACATTCAAGGAGTTTGTGCAGAGGGAATGGAACAACTTACCTCCTCTAAGCCTGGGAAACAAACTGAAAGCTCTGAAAGCTCCTCTGAGAACCTGGAGTAAGGAAAGATTTAGGGCAATGGATGATAATATTGACAAATTGGAAACTGTGATACACGACTTACAAAAGTTGGGTGAGCATAGACAGCTTGATGACTTGGAGACTGCTAGGTTGAGAGCCGCACAAAGCCACCTTCATTCATGGCTAATTCGGCGTGAGGGGACTTGGAGACAAAAAGCCTGATCCTATGGTTTTAGTAGCAAAGACCATAATACTAAATTCTTCCACGCATCAATTATCCTCAGAAGGAAAAGAAATGAGATTGCACACTTGGAGATTGATAGGAATTGGGTCAATGGTGTTGACAATCTGAAAAAGGGAGATAAACAGATACTTTGAAAGGCGCTTCTCTCAACATAGCATCCCTGAGATAGATTTTGACTTAGGAGACCATCCGGTGATTAGTGATGAGCAGGTTATGTTCCTTGAAACCTTGCCATCTAGGGAGGAAGTTAAGCAGGCTGTGTGGGCATGTGGGATTGATAAAGCGCCAGGTTTTGATGGGTTTAATTTCAAGTTCTTAAGGGAGATGTGGGACCTGATAAACGAGGATGTGTATTCATTTGTGCTTCACTTCTTTGAGCATGAGGACATTGCTAGAGCCATTAACATCACATGGGTGACTCTCATCCCAAAGGTGGGAAATCCTATCTCTATCGATGATTTTAGGCCTATTAGTATGGTAGGCGCCCTTTACAAGATCATCTCAAAGTTACTCTCTCTTAGACTAAAGGAGGTCATTGCCCCTCTCATTGACGAATCCCAAAGTGCCTTTGTCTTAGATAGACAGATCTTGGATGGCGTGTTGGTGGCTAATGAGGCTATATCTTGGCTAAAGAAAAAGAAAATTCCTGGTGCGCTCCTCAAATTAGATTTTCAGAAGGCCTATGATTCAGTTAGGTGGGCGTTCTTTAAGCAGGTGTTGGTAAAGATGGCTTTTGGTCCCAGATGGATTAAGTGGATTATGACTTGTGTGAGCACGACATCCTTGTCGATACTACTAAATGGGTCCCCCCTTAGCCCCGTAAAGATGGAGAAGGGCCTTCGACAAGGCGATGATCTGTTGTCTCCCTATCTATTTATCCTTGTTAGTGAAGTGCTGGTATGCCTTTTGAAGAAAGCTGAGAATCTTAACCTCATCGAAGGGGTTTCCATTGGTAAAAATAAAGTCCAGCTGAAGCACCTACAGTTTGCGGATGACACCTTGATATTTGTTCCAATGAATGATAGGGTGGTTATTAACTACTTTCGCATCCTTGATGTTTTTGCTGTGTTATCTGGCCTGAGTCTGAATTACAGCAAATTTCATGTCATTTCGTGGTGTTCAGATGCCCATGAGTGGCCGAAAACTATAGCCCTCGACAATGGATGTGGTCACTCTGTTTGTCCGATTGTATATCTCGGGTTGCCTTTGGGTTCAAATATTAACAACTGTGCGGCTTGGAAACCAGTGATCTCCAAAATTGAGAATAAATTGTCTTCGTGGAAGGTAAAATTGCTATCAAGAGCAGGTAGACTCACTTTAATCAAGAGCGTACTCAATAATCTCCCTATTTACTACTTGAGTATGTTCAAGATGCCAAAGGCTGTTGCTCATAAAATTGTGGTGCTACAAAGGAGATTCTTTTGGGGTGTATCTGCAAATGGAAATATGCCAAGCCCCTCTGTGAAATGGTCATCGATATAACTGCCAAAGTGTATGGGTGGGTTAGGGGTAGGCAACATATTGCATAAGAATCTCATTCTTCTTTTCAGGTGGTGGTGGAGATTCTCAAAGTGCGACAACTCGTTGTGGAAGCGTATTCTAATCTCTATCTACAATATCAAAGGTTCGAATGTCTCATCGTATACATTTCAAGGTGTCAAAAGTGGTGTGTGAGCTCAACTCCTTAGTAATGATTCTGATACTATGAGAATTAGAAATATTGTAGATGAGGGTCTACAGATTATTGTTGGTGATGGAAATTCGACACTATTTTGGCATGATAAATGGTGTCAGGGTGGTCCGTTGAAAATCTCATTTCCTAGACTCTTCTCGATCTCTGTGAGCCAGGATGCATTTATTAGCCAGATGGGTTCATGGCTTGATGACGAATGGACTTGAAATCTTTGCTGGAGACGAAGATTGTACGATTGGGAAATGGTAGATGCCAAAAGACTTAACCTTATAATTGCACAATCCTACCCTCAAAGTGGAAAAATAGATGATGTGGGTTGGAAGGGTGAAACGAGCAAGTTCCTCATTAAGGAGATAGGCAATAGCTTGTAATCGACATATGATCCTATTCTACCCAAATAGGTCGTCGATCTTATTTGGAAGATCAAAGTGCCGCCAAGAGTTCAGTTGGTAATCTGGCTTGCAAATTAGGGGAAGTTAAAAATTGGAGACTCCCTTATTGATCGGGGTTTGATTGATCCTAGACATGGATTATGCCCATTCAGTGTTAACTCAATTGAATCCAATTCCCACATTCTCTTCTCATGTGATTTCTCTTAGGGAATTTGGATGGAGGTCTTTAGATGGTAGGGCGTTTCTGGAGTCCTCCATAATAGTTGTGCCCCCTTCACACTTGCTTGGAGAAATTTGGTACCTAAACGTTGCAGAGGTGAATTATGGCTTTTGATTCTGGGGTGTGTGATATGGTCAATATGGTTCGAAAGAAACAAGATCAAATTTAACAATGGTGAATGCGACAAAAAGAAGTTCCTCATCACATTAAAAATACGAGTGGGTACTTGGGCAAAGGAGCTTCTTGGTTTGGATTTCTCTTCTCTCCCTGGCGCTGCCGCTAATGCTGCTGCTTTCTTCCCCTAGCATCTCTTAGGTTTTGCTGTTTGGAGGTTTTGGTGTTACAGTTTTGCGGGCTTTCTCTTAGTGCTGGATGTCTTCGTGTCATTGCTGCTTCACTCTTTGGTGTCCTGTGTAGTTTTCTGTTATTGCGTTGTATTCTCATTTTCTTAGATTTTGTTGTATTGGTTATGGTGGTAGGTTAAGTTTTTGGAGGAGTAGTTTTTGCTCGGTGGCTATTTTGTTATTGGTGTGTAAGGCGATTGATGGCCTAGATTCGGTGTGTAAGGGGTTAGGTGATGTTTGTGCTGGTGTTTGTATTCATATGCATAGTCCACCCATATGCGATGTTCTGGGTAGCCTGATTCTTGGTCCTCTTTTCCAATGGCTTTTTCCCCTCGCGGGGTTTTTTATGCCGGCGGTTTTGGGGCTCCCAAGTCTTAGTGGTCTTGGTTTTTTCATTATATATATACATACTCCCAACTGTTCAAAAAAAATACATATATATATATATACATATATATATATATATATATATATATATATATATATATATATATATATATATATATATATATATATATATATATATATATATATATATATATATATGTATGTGTATATATATATATATATATATATATATATATATATATATATATATGTATGTATGTATATATATATATATATATATATATATATATATATATATATATATATATATATATATATTAATATGAGTCAGCAGCGCACCCATTTGAAGGAGTCCAGGGACAATGGAGACAGTAGCAACCATAGTTGTTAGGATCGGGATTCTACGTAGGATCGTTGAGGGGGTAGGATCGAAATCGGTAGAATCGGATCGTAGGATCGTGTGATCCTACAAATATGCATTAATATGCTTTAGATAACTAATTTTCAATTGTATTTGTTATTTTTTTAAGTTTTAAGGTTTAAATTAACATTTATTTCACTTCAACTATTAAGTTTTGTAAAAGAATACCTTAATAATCATGTTTAAAATGCGAATCATGAAAAGTTGAATTTTTAGTCATATTGATATAATTGTTTAGATATATACATATATATACATAAGTAAAATTTAGATTATATGAAAATTTTGTACGATTGAAACTACCCTTGTAGGATCGGATCGTAAGATCGTAGGATCGTAGAATCGTGTTATGATCCTACCACTTAAATCCTGGAGCTATGTAGGATCGTACGATTCTACCAATTTAAGATCCTACCTACGATCCGGATCGGTCGCCTAATTTTGGATCGTAAGATCGTAGAATCGTTGATCAGGATCGAGATTCTGATAACCATGGTAGCAACACTAAAAGCAATGAAGCCACTCACAACCTTTTTGAAGAGAACTTTCCAGTACTCAATCCAGGGTCAGTCAGTAAAGGAGATGTAGGCCACAAAACAACAACTCTCACTTCATGGAGGGACAAGGTAACACCCCCGAAAACTCAAATTGGAATGCCCCTTAAATTCATCCCACCTATGATTGAAAATGGACAACAAGTAGTTCAAATTGAGTCAAATGATGTTGTGAACTTAGTTAGTATTTGGGAAACTGCTGTTGTGATATATGTTGTAGGCGGAAATATTTCAAGTGATATCCTTAGAGGATTTATTAGAAAACACTGGAGTTTTGTCAACATGCCTGTTATACATGTTCATGAGGATGGCTATTTTGTTGTGAAATTTGCAAGTGATAAAGAATGCGAGGAGATCCTCAATGGTGGGCCGTACTTTTTGAATAGGGCACCTATGGTAGTTAAAAAATGGAGTAGGAATTTTGATTTTCAGGAGGAAGTTATGAGGGTCATCCCCGTGTGGATAAGACTCCCTAGCTTACCACTTCATTGTTGGGGTGTAGAGACCTTAAGTAGAATTGTGAGCGCTGTTGGTGTTCCGGTTATAGCTGATGAGTGCACAACAAAACAGTCAAAAGTCTCGTATGCTAGAGTTCTTGTGGAAGTGGACATCACTCAGGACTTTGTAAAAGAGATTAAAGTGAGAGATGAA
>JAAKBH010001260.1:0-32984 GCA_019776075.1 Amaranthus palmeri
TGTTCTCTTCAATTTTTTTTTTTTGACTTATTACTTATTCTTATTGGAACCAGATCAGATCAGACCAGATCAGACCAGATCAGATCAGATCAGAACTATTCAGATCAGATCAGAAAGTTTCAGATCAGACCAGACCAGACCAGATCAGATCAGACCAGACCAGACCAGACCAGATCAAATCAGACCATATTATTATTATTATTATTATTATTATTATTATTATTATTATTATTATTATTATTATTATTATTATTATTATTATTTTGGCAAATAAAAAGCTTTTTCATTTACCAGAAAATCACCAATACATCAAAGTCAGAGGAGCTCAGAAAAGCCTAATTGCATCAGTGTGGAACCGAGGCCCACCTTCGAGGAAGGGTTTCCCCGGCCCACTCTTTATGTGCATACGGGAAAAAAACAAGACCACAAAATAAGCCGATAAAAAATCAGCTAAAATAAGCTATACAACAGTAGCATGTATACAGCAAGCTACATTACACTTTGGACCATGAAAACAACAAGGCATTATATTTATGCCAATACCAGCAAAGCAACTTCATTGGAGAACATCAACTCAATTATGTGAAGCCCAATTTGTATCCTCCAGTAGCTCAAATTCAATAGAGCATCAGCAGCCAGCAGAAGGAATCACCAACATCTCACAAATTCCACATCTACACAACTGTTGTGAGCATCAGCTCAATAGCAGATAAGCAGATCACCAATGACACAGCAGCTTGCACAAAAATCAACAGCAAGCAGCAGCATCAAGTGAGACACAGCAACAGCAGGACAGCACTAAGTGTGCATTAGCATCAGCATTCAGCAGCATTCAAAACCCATCAGCAGCAGCCCAACATTGTCCATTGCATCCTCATAACAGTACAGACAGCATACACCAAGCTTCAAAGGACTGTCCAGCATCTACCAATCCAAGTACCAGCATCAAACATAAGCAATTGCCCATCCCCAATGCATCAGCACATGCAACAGACTACGGCACAAGCAACAGCCCATCCCCAATGCTAGAACATAGCTTCAAAATCAACCATAGGCAACTACCAACAAAACAGCACGCCTATCGCTAGATCAATAGTAGGCAGCTCCAACAAAACAGCATGTCTAAAGCTCAAACAACAGCAACCAATAGGCAACCATATATAAGCCAGACACCACCAACAATAAGCATCAACCAATAAAACAACACAGCAAAAACGAACGGGCACAAAAGCAAAATAAACCAGCCACCATAGGACACAAACACAAGCAAATAAGCCACACACCAACAGGACAACAAACACAAGTGAGACCAGCAAGATATTAAGACAGCCAACGACCTATAGAATCATCACCTATGTTTGAATATAAGCTAAGGAATCTGTATCGCACATCAGAACGTACCATAGTACTAACAAAAGATGGAGTTCTCACAAAGCCATTCAACACTGCATCATTACGCGCTCTCCAAATATGATAAATCGTAGAGGAAAAAATAGCGCAAAGAACATTCCGTTGCAACACATTACCCTTAAGCTTACGGAAGTCCATCCGCTCAACAGATTTGAACTTAAGACCAGACCAACTACGAATATCCTGCAAGCATCTCTGACTGAAGGTACACTCAAAGAACAGATGAATATTTGACTCAGAATGAGAACCACATAAAGGGCATAGATCATTATCAACCACTCCTAAGAGAAACAATTTGTCCTTTGTCTTGAGTTTATGCAGAGCTGCCATCCAACAAATAAACCGGGCTTTTGGAACTGAAAGTCGATTCCACACAATATTAGTCCATCTAAGGCGCACGGGCGACTCCATCTGAGCGGTGTACGTGACCTTGATTGAATAATGATCCTTACTAATCCAGTCTAAGAGCAAGTCTTTAACACCACATATTTTCTTCAATGTCCAACTAGCAGTGACAGGGGCATTGAAGCGTTCCCACCGGCCACCCTTGGTATACACTCCATGAACCCAACGGACCCATAATGATTCCCCAAGGTGGGAGACATGCCAAGCTATCTTCCCTACAGCTGCAATATTCCAAACATGTAAATTCCGGATCCCAAGGCCACCAGCTTTTTTCGCTTTACACACACTAGTTCAGCTAACATGACCAGGTTTATGGGAATCATAAACACCAAACCATAAAAAAGACCTACAAATGGAATCAACAGTCTTTACGGGGAAGAATAAACATCTGGCACCAATAAGTGGAAATCCCCATCAACACTGAATTGACTAATTGAAGCCGGGCTGCATAAGAGAGATTAATCGCACTCCAAGCTCTAATCGTCTAGGTCATCTTATCGGCTATTTGTTCACAATCGACAATACTTAGACGCTTGGAAAAAAGGGAAACCCCAAGATTTAACAATTGATAAAATAGGTTTGTTAGGAAAAGGAATATATATTGTTCGATTGACTTCGATCTCAGAACGGGACAAGGCCTGCGACATGAGCGGAATTTTGTTCGACAAAAAGTCGTTCGTGGTCAACACCAAAGACCACAGCTAGCAAGGCAGAACTATCTACTATGCCTACTTGCGTGAAATTCCCAGCACTAGCCTTAGAGTATTGGAGTGTTGCAACACTGAAGAAGATTGCGAGCACTCTCGGCCCGGTAATACCAGTCGATAATGCCACGTCGAATCATGAAAAAATGATGTATGCAAGGGTGCTCGTGGAAATGAATTTACACGGTGACTTCCCCGATGAGATCCATTTTATAAACGAACACGATGAACTAATGTGCCAAAGAGTTTTGTACGAATGGAAATCGATATTCTGTGATAAGTGCAAAGAAATGGGCCATGTGGAAAGCAAGTGTAAAAGAGACGAGCCGAGAAAGAAGGCTATTGTGCCTCCAAAAAGGCCACCTAGGGAGAAGAGGAAAGGGCAACCTGTGGAGGAGGTCAAAGACCCTATTTGTACCTCGACACAGCTAGTTCCTATGGCTAATACCCAACCTTCGAAGGAAATGCCGCTGAATACACAAGAAGACCCTATCTCTATACCTAATGAACCTCAAACACCACGCCAGACAACCGAGATCTTCTCAACTAACGCAGCTGGGGAATTGGTTATTACCACAGTGGAGGTGAATACCGACCCAAGAAAACGGGGAGACCTCCCAAATGGATAACAATATCAGCCCTGGATACAAGGCTGCCCTAAGCTGTTAGCTAGTCTTGGGTGGAAGGTAAATGTTGGTATGTGATTAGTTTATTCTTGGTACAGTCATGAATCAAATATAGTGCTGGTTTTTTTTTTTTTTTTTTTTTTTTTTTTGTGATCTACTGTTGGTATGGATTATATTGTTTTACTCAATGCCTAATATTGGAAGGCTGTGTTTGTTTTGGTTCGCATTTGTTATGGAGCCCATACACTGAGGTACTGCAGCTTGGTTTGTGTCCTGCTCAATGCCTACTATTGTGGCTATGTGTGTTTGGCTCATCTAGCGTTTTGGAGTCCGTTCACTGAGGTTAATGATACTTGGTATTGTAAGGAACTTCCTTTGTATATTTTGGCCTTATGTTACAAGACCCATATGGAGGATCATGGATGATTAATGCAGACTGGTAGCACCTCTGCTGGTAGCTCTTGCTGGGCTCTTTTATTGGATGACTAAATTCGTATTGGTGGCTGCTTTCTCGAAGATTAAGCTATATGGAAATGATCTATATTTGATACCCCAGGGGAAACTGAACAATGCTATGTACCCTACAGAATGTTGTTGTTTTGGATTGTCCATACAGTGTATTGGAACACTCTTAGTTTTATGTTAGATGTTGCAATTGCTAGCTTGTATAGTCAATAGGATTTTACCATCCTTTTTTGGAGTCGTGTCTCCCGACTTAGCGAATGATGAGGGGCTTGTCCCTTAGAAGCTTTGTCTGGATTTGCGACTCAGTCTTGTGAACCACTTGTAAGTTTCGGCTTTTTTTTCTCTGGCATTTTATAATATTTACTTTGCCAAAATAATAATAATAATAATAATAATAATAATAATAATAATAATAATAATAATAATAATAATAATAATAATAATAATAATAATAATAACTTTATGAAATCAAATCAGATCAGATCAGACCAGACCAGATCAGACCAAATCAGACCAGACCAGACCAGATCAGATCAGATCAAACTTAATCAGACCAGATCAGACCAAATCAGATCAGATCAGATCAGACCTTAGTAAATTCAGATCTTATCCAATCAGATCAGACGAAGAGAACAGGCAATTTACTAATTTATATTATTAAAATCAGAGGTAAAATCAGAACTTAGTAAATTTAGTCGGAGTGATAAGTGAATAATGCCCAAAAACAAATGGGACTACTAGCTTTTTTTTTTTTTTGAGATATGAGGGAGTACTAAGCTTGAATATGAGGGAGTATATTGAAATCAAAAAAAAAAAAATCAAATGCTTGATATATTATCTTATTAATAATTTTGAATTTGATGGAGAAAAAAGTGAGGATTTTCAAAAAAAATAATATTTAAATAAAATTAGCGGTCCCTTATTTAAATAAAAGTGAGGATTTTCAAAAAAATAATATTTATATAAAATAAACTTACAAATTACAATTTTAAAAAGTAAATAAAGCTAGTGAGAAATAAATGAGGATCATAAGTAATATAAAAATATTAAAATAAAATTAGTAAAAATATATAGAACTATAAATATTTATTTAGAGTATTAAAATACGATTTCGTTTTCAGGTGGTCCCTTATTTTCTTAATATAAAAATGATCATTTACCAACAAGAGCCTTAAACACTACAAAAATTTTATAAAGTTGCGACTAGAACTACCGACTATCCACCTTTAGTCGGAAATTACCGACTATGTTACCGACTACCAGCGTGTAGTCGGAAATTCCGACTAAATTCCAACTGAATGGATATGGTAGCAAGATTCCGACGGAATTGCAACCTAGGTGTTAGTTGCAAGTTGTCCGACTACCTGTTTGGTCGGTGGTTGGTCGCAAAAGATATAAAAAAAAAATAAATAAAAAACGCAAAAACGTGTAATAAAACTCATTGAGTGCCGACTGGATTCCGACAAGATTGTGGTCATTAATTAGTCGAAAAGTTCTTGATTTTGTCTATAAATACCCACCCTCAACGTCACTTTCATTCCCGCAATAAGTTCCTTTCTCTCTAAAATTTGATCTGTTTCTCTTTTGTCCCTCTCCTCCTCCATTTCTTGCTTGAGTGTTGATTAAGTAGGGGATGGAGGTGGAGAGGGACAAGTTGAAAAACATTAAATTAACGGTTCCATTTATTGTAAAAAATGGTCTAAAGGTCTTTGGTTTGTTTCTCACTTGCCCCGTTCATCCTCACTCTCCACGCTCGAGTTTCTTCACTCAAGCATGGAGGGTAGGATGAACGGGACAAATTGCGAAACATAAATATAACGGTTCAATCGTAATAAAAAAGTGACAAATTTTGATGTTTATTTTTAAGAGGTTTCAACTTTGGCATGTTTCTCACTTGCCCCGTTCTTCCTTGCACTCATACTCGAGTTTCTTCACTCAAGTGTGAGTGTGGGAAGAACGGGACAACTTGCGAAACATAAATTTAACGGTTCAATCGTGATAAAAAATGGGAAAATTTGATATTAAACGTACGAACTTTGTCTCATTTGCTTATAAACGTTCGAACTTTTATTTATTTTTGAGAGGTTTTAACTTTAGAGTCATCCGTCGAGAAATATATCAAAATTTGATATCAAAATTCAAAGGTAACAGGTCATCTGTATCTTTGTTAGTTTCACTTGAATGTTTCTAACTTGCCCCGTTGATGATCCCCAAATTTGATTCCTTTTAAAAATAAAACGAAATTTTTAATGTTTTTAAGCAAATGAGACTCGCCCCAAATTTGTTTTCCCCTTTATCCCACTCTGCCCCGAACTCGTACTTGGTTAATTTCAATCGAGTACGAGTCGAGAGCAGGGTGGGATGAATTGATTAATATAAATTAAATGGTTGTATTTATTGTAAAAAAAATTTAATGAGCTTTTTTTCGTGCCATTTTGTTGTAATAATTATGAGTACTTAATCGAAATATATGTTTTTCTTACTTATTGATTAAAATATGGTTACTATAAAAATCTGAGAAAATTCAGCATCGTATTATTTTACTTATATTTGCTATAGAAAAAGAATAATTTTCGATTTGCAGGGCGTTGGTTTCCTCGATAGTGGTAATTACGGCCTATTGTACTACCACTAATTCATCATTAAGTAGCTCCCATTTGTTTTACGATATGAATAATGTCAAAAAACATATATGAACTACTTAATGGTGATTTGGAGGAAGTATAGGCTGAAAAGTGCACTATTGGGGAACCAATGCCATGCAATGAAAAAATTATTCTTAGTAGACTTATAAAAAGTAAAATTCACGATGCTGAATTTTCTCATTTTTGAGAAACATATATTTAACAGTTTCAATTTTTTATAGTACATACGAGGAAATATTTAAGGAAAAACACAATTTCAACTTAGTACTTATAATTGTAACCCCAAAATGGCCGGAAAAAAAGCTCATTAAATTTTTTTTTTTTAATAAATCCACCGACTGAATTGTAGTGCCATTTTTTATAGTGCCATTTTTTATGAATTACAGCCTCAAAGTTTTCTCGTTTTATGAATTACAGTCGCAAAGTTTTTTTTTTTTTATGAATTACAGCCACCAACTTTTTAAATTGACCACCATTACGACCAAGTGACCGGTTGAGACCGTTGACCAGCCTTTTTCTGATTTTTCCTTTT
The DNA here is from genome assembly GCA_019776075.1 of Amaranthus palmeri. NCBI lineage: Eukaryota > Viridiplantae > Streptophyta > Magnoliopsida > Caryophyllales > Amaranthaceae > Amaranthus > Amaranthus palmeri. The sequence continues at coordinate 6,788 of JAAKBH010001260.1, forward strand.
TTTTTGAGTTTTTTTTTCTTTTTCCTTTTTTTAGTTTTTTTTTTGTTTTTCCTTTTTTAATTTAATTCTTCATCCCCAATATCTTTCTCTCTCTTCCTCCTTCTTCTCCATCATCTTCATCCTCCATTAATCTTCAAAGTCACCATTTATCTTCAAAGACCCAATTTCTTTTCAAAGTCTAAACCCTAGATTTCTTTCCCCTTTTCAAGAACCCTAATCAAAGACCCAATCAAACCCATTTCTTCCAAGATCAAAAATTCTGGATTGGAATGTAAAGTCCCCAATCACCATACTAGCATATATTCAAAAATCATGTCTTGGTACAAAAGATCAAAGTTTATAAATGATGCTTTCAAAAGTTTCAATTTAAAGGTACTGAGAAAAAACCCACCTCAATCCCCAATTCCAAAAATCAATTCCAATGCAAACTCATTGTTTCAAAATTTTTGACAATAATTTCTGGATTTTTGAAAAGATTGAAGCTTGTAAGTTTTTGACTTCTTCAATTTTAGATTTTGCTTCTCCAGATTTGGAGTTTTTTAGCCCATTAGGATAATCTTTTCTTTCTACCATTAATTCAAAGTCGAAACCCCATTAATCTCTCTTCAAAGACCCAAGTTTTCATATTTTAGTTCATACAAGAATTAATTAAATTCAATCCAGATTGAGATTGAAATTCAAGAAGAAAGTGCAAATTATTGTTTCATAATTTTTGACAATAATTTCTGGATTTTTGGAAAGATTAAAGCTTGTAAGTTTTTGACTTCTTCAATTTTAGATTTTGCTTCTCCAGATTTGGAATTGTTTAGCCCATTAGGATAATCTTTCCTTTCTACCATTAACTCAAAGTCCAAGCCCCATTAATCTCTCTTCAAAGTCCCAATTTTCATATTTTATTTCATAAAAGAATCAATTAAATTCAATCCAGATTGAGATTGAAATTCAAGAAGAAATTTAAAGTGCAAATTGGGTCTTTCAATCTCAACAGGGGCAAATCCAGTTTCATCTTCTTCCTTTCTACCATTAAAGTTTGCATCTGTAGAAACTAGGGTGGAAAGAAACCATTGAAGTTTGAGGAGAACAAAGTAAGAAAAGTGATGAAGAGAGATTAATGGTGAAAGAAATCTAGGGTTCGGACTTTGGAGAGAAACTAGGTCTTGAAGATTAATGGTGACTTAGAAGATTAATGGAAAATGAAGAGGATGAAGATGATGGAAAAGAAGGAGGAAGAGGATGAAGATGTAAAGAGGATGAAGGAATTAAATTAAAAAAAAAAAAGGAAAAAGAAAAAAGAAAACTAAAAAAAAAGGAAAAAGTAAAAAAACTCAAAAAAAAAGGAAAAATCAGAAAAATGGATAGTCAATGGTAAAAAGGCTGGTCAACGGTCTCACCCGGTCACTTGGCCGTAATGGTGGTCAATTTAAAAAGTTGGTGGCTGTAATTCATAAAAAAAAATACTTTGCGGCTGTAATTCATAAAACGAGAAAACTTTGAGGTTGTAATTCATAAAAAAAACCCTTTTAATAATTATATGTTTATTTATTATTAATTTACATTGGGTCGTAAGTTTTGTATATTTTAATATCGTATTTACAATTTTATTAATTATAAAATAATAAGTATAATAATAATAATAATAATAATAATAATAATAATAATAATAATAATAATAATAATAATAATAATAATACAAATCAGAAAACAAATAAAAGAAGGGCGCCATTTTTTTTTTTGAAATTCCGACTAGCCACCGACTATGCAATAGTCGCAGGTCAGTCGGTATATTGAAACAAATAGCTTCCTAGAGAAGCTTCTCTGTTTGTCAGACGCATTGGGAAGGTAAAAAACTTTTCAGTATACCGACTACCCACTGACTAATCATTAGTCGCAGTTTAGTCGGTATAATGAAAAGTTTTACCACTTTCCAACGTCTTCTGAAAAGTTACTGCAGCCAATTAATGAGGTAGGTGAAAAATCGCACCGACTAGATGCCGACTAAATATTAATCGCAAACTAGTCGGTGATTTGAAAAGTTTATTCATTTCCAACGTCTTTCTGGAAAGTTACTACTGGCATTTAATAAAGTAGGTTAACGGTAAAAAAAATTCGCCGACTAACCACCGACTACTTAGTAGTCGCATATTAGTCAGTGAAAGTTAAGGTTATTTCACCAAATGGCTCTTCAGAACCCTAATACTCACCGACTAAATACCGACTATGATGTAGTCGCAATTTAGTCGGAATATAAGTTATATAAAAGCCAACACTTCACCAGAATTTGATCATTTTCATTTGATAAACACTCATCTTTCTCGTTTCTTTCTCTCTTTCTTTATTCCTTCTACTTCCTACTACTCTTTTCTTTATTTCCTACTACTTCCTAACAATTTTTGGGTTGACATTCACTTTCCGACTACTGCATCAACTAGACTCCGACTATTAAAGGTTAGTGTTCTTTTTATGTTTTCTTTTTTGAAATTTAGATGAAATTATCGTTTTCTTGGGGGTTTCATGATCATGATTTTTTGTGGTTTAATCTTTTGACATTATGAACGTTAATGAATATGTTTTTTTTTAACCTAATTTTTTAGGGTTTCATGGTTTGATATGTTTTGTTTTTTTTTCCTTTAGTAATCTTGCATGAAATTAGGGTTGCATGTAATTTCTAATATTTTTTTTACGTGTTATTTCGTCATTTTTTTTAGGTTTTGATTGTCGATTTTTTTGGGTTTTGTTTTTATGTTTTTTTTTTGTTTTTAGGTTTATTGCATGAAATGAGGGTTTGAATATTTTATATGTTTATTTTAACATGTTTATTTACATGTTTAGTCGAATTTTTTGTTTTATGTTTGAATAATTAGGGTTTGAATAATTTCTGATATTTTTGTTTATTTTATGTTTTATGTTTATTTTAGCATATTTATTTACATATTTTACATTTATGTTTAGTTTAACACACTAGTGGAAAAAAAGCTATTGGCTGCTACTTATTGGCTGCGGTTTTTAGGAAGACGCAGCCAATATGAGTAAAAAAAATGTGGTAAAAAAAAATTAACAGGGCTGCGGTTTTTACACTTAACCGCAGCCCCAATGTGTTTCCAAAAGTTAATAAAGAAAGGGCTGCGGTTTTTTATGTGTCCGCAGCCCTTAACCATTCGAAATTAAATAAAGAAAATTAAAAAAAAAAAAAATTGTAAAGGGGCTGCGGTTTTATGGTATGTCCGCAGCCCTTGCAAATAATTTAAAAAAAAAAAATTGTTTTTATTATTTAAAGCCCAAGTGCCCAACCCTATTATGAAACCCTAAAGCCTTTCTGTAATTTAGCCGTTTCAAAACCTAAAGGCAACTTCTCCTTCTTCCTAATTCTCATATTCTTCAGCCATTTCAAAACCTAAAGGCAGCCGTTTCAAAATCTAAAGGCAACTCTCTCTCTTCTCCTTCTTCCTTCTTTTCCTTCTTCCTTCTTCTTCCTTCTTCCTTCTTTCTTCTTCTCTTTCAAACCTAATGGCGCCGTTTTGGTTCAAATGCTTCGTTTTGGTTCAAAGTCTTCAAATGCTTCGTTTTGGTTCTTAAAGTCTTCAAATCAGATCTGGAATTTCGTCCTTCAAATGCGGTTCTTCAAATGCTTCAAATCAGATCTGGAATTTCGTTTTGGTTCTTGATGTCTTCAAATGCTTCGTTTTTGGTTTGTAATTTCGTTTTTGGTTTGTAATTTCGTTTTTATTTCGTTTGTTCATTTCATTTGTAATTAATTTCGTTTTTGGTTTGTAAATGTTGTTTGTTTTTGGTTTGTAAGGGTTTTTATTTCGTTTGTTCATTTCGTTTTTGGTTTGTAAATGTTGTTCGTTTGTAATTTGTTCATTTTTATATATCGATTTTTATTTCGTTTGTTCATTTGTAAAAGGTAATTTATTTCGTTTTTTCATTTGTTCATTTTATAAATTTGTTCGAGTTGTTCTTTTTCCAGATTTGTTCATTGTTCATTGTATAAATTTATTTCGTTTGGGTATTCTTCATTATAAATTTGTTCATTTGTTGTTCTTTTTCGTTTTTGTTCGTTTTTTATTTTGTTTGATTTCCAGATTTCTAGATCTGGATTTTTTTTTATTTTGTAAAGTGGATAAAGGGCTGCGGTTCTCTTAAATGTCCGCAGCCAATGCTTTTTTTTTTTATTTTGAAAAATGGGGTATTGGCTGCGGTTTTTATGTCCGCAGCCCATAATGTTTTCTCATTTGCTGCTACTCCAAGGGCTGCGGGACAAAACCGCAGCCAATACCCCTAAAATGACCGCAGCCCTTAAGTTTTTTTCCACTAGTGACATGTGTATATGAAATTAGGGTTTGAATAATTTCTGCTATTTTCGTTTTATGTTTTTTTTTTGTTTTTTTGGTTTCGCTTTTTTTAGGATAAACATGTAACATTTTTTTTTTGTTTTATGTCGATTTTTTTTTGTTTTTGTTTGTTTTGTTTTTTATTTTTATGTCAAATTTCTTGCATGTAATATTTTACATGGACTTGTTTATTTTACATTTTTTTATATGTTGTTTTTACACGTTTTTTTACATGTTTACTTTAAATGTTTATTGATAGTTTTAGGGTTTATATTAAATATAATAATCTTGTTTATTTTCGAATGTTTATTTTTTTTTTATTGTCGTTTTTTTTCTGTTTTTATTTCTGAGTTTTTTGTTTGGTTTTTTTTATTTTCTGATTTTTTTTGATATTATTTTCTGTTAAATTATTTGTTAAATTTAGATGCCTAGAACGAGAAACAGTTTAGGACAATGTATTGACCCTCGAACCGGTCAACCATACGACCCTGAGTCGCGACCGGTACAACAGCATGTGCGTTCTGACCTTAGCACCCATGCTGTTGCGCTCTCTCAACCTTCTGTGGGTTTAGAGGAGCATTTTGTAAGGTCAGACTTTAGGAGGGCAGCGGGACGGCCGCGCGATGACCCTGGCCCTCCGCAGCCGCATCCACTAACAGCTCTACCATGGGTGCCCGACGAGGGCACGTTTGCCACCGATACTAGCAACCAAATATCAACGTCCATTCGTAGGACGTTTGAGGCCTACCAAGATCTTAATGGATGGGCTTGGAGGTACCTATCTAGGGATACTATCGAGTTTTATTGGCAATAGTTTCAATTAAGTCTATTTACTACATTTTTTCATATTTGATTAACTTACGATTGACTTGTTTGTTATACTAATACTGATTGTTTTTGTTGTTTCAGAAAAAATGGGCTTGGGATCCCTCTATCACTTCCACGGTGCGCACGGAGTGGGAGAAGAGGGCCAAGACCCGGTACAAGGACATTATTCATATTCATAGAAAACTGTATGAAGAGAATAATGAATATCAGCCCGACTGGGCGTCGTCGGAGGCTTGGGAACAGTGGGTAAGGGCCTGGACCTCTGAAGAATTCCAGGCCTGTAGGCGGCGAGGGAGGAGGAACCGTCGCCGGGGCGATGAAATGGGTGTCGTAGAAGTCACCCATACCGGCGGCTCGGTGTTTGCTCGCAGGACATTGCAGATATTGGTATATTCTGGAACTTTTATTATTTTGATTTTTTTTTATTTTATACGCGTAAATATTTATACATAATTTTGTTTAACCTTCAACTTTGTTTTTGCAGGAAAAAGAGCAGAGTCGCACGCCTCTCTCTTATGAGTTGTTTCTACGCACTCATAAGGTGAAAACAAAGGACGGGTTGTAGTGGCTCAACGAGAAGTCCAAGGCCATAAACGTAAGTTTAATGACTATCTTTATTATTTCTAGAATATAAATTTTTGGTTATCATTGAATCTGTGTGTAGCTAGTTTTTCAGTACCTAGTTTAGCTTTTGGCAAATTAACTGTTTTATAATACTTTGGACATTTGATATTGGATTTTGAGGAAATGCTGGTTTGATAGCTGTTTTCGTAGATTAGCTTATATTTCAGGGTTATTTAAATTTTCGTTTAGTTAGTTTACAGAGGAAACTTTGCCGAAATTTTTTTATAATTTATTGTTTTGTTGTTTAGGACGAATACTTACGCCTCCATGCCGAGCTTTCTCTTGAGGCGTCTGATGAGGAGATTAACGACGCCTATTTTCAGGCCGTCAAAAATATCGAATCACAGGCCCCGACGAAAAAGAAACCCTCAAAGGCCGTGTTTGGTGTTGGTGACGCGGCAACGGTCTATTACGCTTATGTTGCGGCGCCACACACTCGATACCAGGCCACCCCTCCCCCTAACCAACTCACGAACGAGAGGTTGTATGAGCTTCAGGAGTCCATGAATTGAGTTGAGGCCCGCCTCAACTCGCACATTTCGAGGGAGGAGCATGAGGAGCTAGTGGCGGAACATCGGCGTTTGAGCAAAGAGGTCAACCATCTTCTCGGCTTTATGCGCAATGTTTTTGCAGAAAGAGGTTTTGGTGACCCTCCTTCGCCTCCCCCGGCTGATTCCTTGTACTTTTATTGTTTTTATGTACTTATTTTTATATTTCGAAACATTGGGTTGTATAACATTATTTTTTAACATTTGCATTATTAATTTTTTTTCGTCCGTTTTCTATAATCTTTTATTGCGTTTTTTATTATATTGGATCGATAATTTATTTTAATAATATAATAATAAAACTGGTCTAATGTGGTCAACGATCATTGACCACATTTGACCAGTTTTATTATTTTAATATTATAAATCTTCCGACTAGATTCCGACTAAACATTTAGTAGGAAATTAGTCGGTAAGTACCGACTATTCTCCTACTAGCAGTTAGTCAGAGGATGGTCGGGATCAAGAGCCGCCATAATTTGGTCTGGTTTTTTAGTTAATAGAAGTTTGACTTCACCGACTATTCTTCTACTACTCTTTTGTAACAGGCGCAATTTTAATCACCTTGATTTTCGGTTTAAACTAAGTTTATTAAATCTTATTTTAATTGAATTATTCTGTTGTCCTTAAATAATTTGTAAAAGTTGTATTTCGAATTGTTTAAGTAAATAACCAAATTTAAAATAGAACTATATAGTATAAAACAATATAAGTTTTAGCTGAAAAATAATTAAGGTAGTACTCTTTAAATATTAAGGTCAATTCTTAATTTATCATTTTTCCCTAGTATGAGAGTAGTAGTAGTATCGTGTAAATAGTAGTAGTAGTAGTAGTAGTAATAGTAATAATAAGGATAAGTGTTAAGTATATAAAAAAAAAAAGAAAAGAAAAATATTTCACCGTCATTACCCATTTCTTTTCTTTAAAAAAAGTCCATCCTTACAGTAAGTCTCATGGGAGACGGTCTATTCTATAGACGGAATCCATGAAGCCCAGCCCAAAATATAACATAGTATATTTGGGGTTATAATAAATTATTTGGGATTATAATAACTTATATTTGGGGTTATAGAATAGTATATTCGAGGTTATAATACCTTATATTTAGGATTATAACATAATATAATTGATATTATAATAATAAAAAATCAGTTAAGGGAAATGAGCTGGCCCAATTTTGTGGTCTATCCTATAGACTGTCTCCTGTGAGATTTTGTGCCATCCTTATTCCTTCCCACATTTCTTATTCAAAAAGCAAAAGATAAACTTCACCTTCTAGAGATTCATGAAGACCAATCCTTCCCACCATCTTCACCAGTCCATTCGGCCAGCCAGACAATAGGCTCCTCCGCTATGTTCGCCACCACCAACTGTCAGTACGGTCAACTGTACTGCCGCCAGCTGTCAACAGAGCCCTAGTCGTGGGTTGCTTATTCGACCAACACTCACAATTGTTAGTCTTCTTCTCCATTAATAAGAATGAGGAGGAGTAGATGGTATGAAGAATTGGCCATGAAAATCGAAAGAGTCTTATACTTGAGGTACACTCCCATCTAAAATTTACTTTTATAAATTCTATTGCTTGTTTAGTTAGGGTGTTAATGCAAGATTGATTGTTGTTTCTATGATGATTTAATTGAATGGGTAAAAAGAAATTATTGTTATATGGTAATCTGCTTCTAAGTTTACTAATAATTTTGGGTTTCTTTAACTAGGTTTAAAGTTTAGAAATTAACTTTGGGTTATTGATTAGATTTGTTGAAATTAGTTTTAATCTTCTTAGTAACTTTGTATAATTGCTAAGTAGAGTTTGGGTTGGGTGGTGCTATTTAAATTGATTTTCATCAGATTGTTGTAAAGTTCTAATGTGTGGTTATGGGTGTGCAAAATGGTCATTTAGGGTTGTTGGAACTGCAAAAAAAATAAGGTAATGAATGGATATCATATGCCATTAAAATTGATTTTGAAATGTAGTATACAAAATTGATATTGTGATGAATTAAGTTTAAGCGTAAGTTGGAACATTAAGGTTGATTTTGGAGAAGGCATTATAAATGAATCGGATATTAGAGACAAGTTGGAATTGTTGCAAATGGAAACTTAGGTATAGTAGGTTTTGGATTTATTGTAAATTGGTGTGTAAATGATAACCGGTTTTTAACGCGTCGTAAACACTAAGAACCTTGGCTAATCAAACACATTTATAAACACCATAGTTACAACTATAACGTGTATAGAGGTAAGTTTGGGGATCGAACCACAAGGAACAAGGGCAAGAAAGATTGAGTGCTAAGTGTAGAGGGAAAGAGTGTGTGTGTATGTAGGTGGGAGTGTTTCAAACTAAACTAAGGAAAGCGATAAACAAGATTAAGATAACGATAGGAAACAAACGGGGTTGGTGAGAATTCACCCTAGGTCGATGCTATGTTCTCATACAAGGCTAGGTCAAAGGAGATTGAGCGTGGCTCAATCGAGACACTCTAGATGACATGGGGAAGTTGATGACATATAGTCAATACGAACGACCCATAATCGCCCTATGTCTCACATGGGAGTGGCAGGACAAGATATGTATCGAATATCAATCAATCAAACCACAACAACCTCAACCCTAATCTAGCACATGAACAACATTCACCAAACCTAGGGTTTCACCAAACCAAAACCCCTAAGAAATCTACTCTAGCATGTTTGAAATGAAAACAACTAAGAACAAGTAAGAAAACATGATTGAAAGCATTAGGGCAAGAAATAAACCAACAATAATGAAAGACAAAGCAAGAAATCTAACTACCCACTATTCTAGAAAGCAATGACCAAAGCAAGAACAAGTTTTGAGAGCAATAGAACAAGATTCAAAGCAATAATCAAACTTAAGAAGAACAAAACATTAAAAGACATGAATGAAAGGTAAACAAAAGCAATAAAGAGTAATGGAAAGATAAACTTACATAAACCAAAGTGCTAGAATGAAAGGAATTGAAATAACAATGCTTGAAATGTAGAAGAAAGCATAAAAATCTAATTCTAGGGTTTGGAATTGAAATAAAACAATAAAAGTGATGTTTAATAGATGGGAGAGTTTCTCTCTATCAAAGCATAGGGTTTACATTAGGAATAAGAGTCTTTATATAGCCCAAGGGAAAGGGGAAAGAAGCCCTAAAAAGATCCTACGTGGCAAGCTTCGAAGAGAAATCGAAATCGCGAAGTTCTGAGCCGCATTCGCCCGAAGGCACTGAAGATTCGCCCGAATCTAGTCAGGTTCGACAGAACCTAGGTCGAATTCGACCGAATCTGGGCTGTTCTGGGCTTCTGATGAGGTGCAGTTTGAAGCTTCGACCTGGCTTCGACCTGGCTTCGACCTCAATTCGACCGAATCTGCTGAGCTTCGACCGAATCTTAGTGATTCTTGGCTTCCAGGGACTTTGAGCTTTGAACTTGGGCATGGCATAGTCCATTCGACCGAATGGACTTCTCATTCGACCGAATGTGGTCATTTTGGCCACATTGAAGCTTCAAACTATCGTCAAATGACTCCCGATCTTTGCGATACTTTCGGGGATGACCCGAAACACTTATGGGAGCCTCGAAACGCGTGCCACTTCTTCGACCTTGACGTCTAAGCCTCAAATTAACCCGAATCACCTCGAAACGATCTCCGATCATCGTGATATCTTCGGCGATGACCCGAAACACTTGTGAGCGCCTCGAAACACGTGCGTTTCCTCCGACTTTGATGTCTAAGCCTCAAACTAACCCGAATCACCTCGAAACGAGCTCCGATCATCGTGATATCTTCGGGGATGACCCGAAACACATGTGAGCACCTCGAAACGCGTGCATTATCTTCGACTTTGATGTCTAAGCCTCGAACTCAACCCGAATCACCTCGAAATCTCCCGAAAACACCTGGATTGGTCTCTAAACACCATGGAGACAAGATCAAGGTAAAATCGAGTATATAGAGCATAAAACCAATGTAAAACACCGAGATACGACCCCAAAGTAGGGCTATAAATGTGCTCTAAATCGAGCACATCAGTAAACCATGCACAATCCTAGTTTTAGGTACTCAAAACCAGTAACCTTGAATTCTTTCATCATCAAGAGTTCATGCTGCCTAGTTTGATTTTATTTTATTTTATTTTATTTTTTTTTTGATTTGGAAAGTTGAAGATATGAAGAATTGTATGAACATGAACTTGAAAAAGTTGAGTTGAGGTTGGTTTCTTTCGGTTACGACTTAATGATAATTCAAAATAAATTGTTAAGTGAATTTGTTATAGTTAGCTGTGCAAGTTGTATCCGTTATTTTGGGATCATTACTTAAGTTTGTTTATTTTGGAACTTTGAGTTTAATTGTTAATTTAGATAAAAGTAATTAAAAAATTGGTTAACTATATGTATTAAAATTTGGTTGAAATGAGTAGAAATTGCAATAGAGTTATTTAAGTGAATTTTGGTTGATTATTAAACAAATAATCTATGTATACTTGTTGATTAGATTACGTATCTTGTGGATATACTATTTATAAATTAAATTGAGTTTAGTAATATTAACTATTGGCATGATTATGAATTTTACATCAAATAACTTAAGTAAATAAAAGTTGTATGCGTACATTATTCATAAGTATTATTCTGTTTACAAGTATGTGTTTGTTGTTATTGATTATATGTGCAATATAAGAATATATAAAAGAATCAATGAATAAGAAACTAAGGACTAACGATACATGAGAGAAAGGGTTCTGGGTAAAATTAATGTGAGAGGAAATTATTTGAATACTAAAGACTTGATTATAAAGAATTTATAATCAAGCATGAAGCAATGTTTAATAACGAATTATGAATAAAGAACTCAGGAATGCGAATGTTGTTCTTGAGTCAAAATTTAAAAGATTTGAACAAGCAAACTTAGTGACGAAATAAGAGTAGTCACTAAGGAGTCTGATGACGAAATGTGAGTAAGCATCAGCTGCGATTGAAAGATATAAACAAATATAGAGAATTACAAGAAAGCGATGGATTTCGCAAAAGACAATAACAAAAGTCCAAGGTCGGTGCCGTAAGGGAATGCTAACTTTATTTTTTGGACATCCGGCTTTCCGGAGGAATAGAATGTGCCGGTCCACCTAAGTGGGGCAGAATGCGGGCAACACCCAGACAAAAGGTACCAGTCCAGGGCGGTGGCATTCTTTATGACCCCGGGTGAGAGTGCACGTTTGTGATAACCCAAGGCGGCATGCGCATATGGAACTGGCTTGGCAGCTTGCAAGCATAAAACTTCTGGGGTGACGACCTCAGACCTCTACTACCGACTAAATGGTTGTGAGAGGAATTAAGATATTAATAAGACACTGTTTATTCTCCTAGGATTTATAATTAAAACTATGAAATCGAATCAAGAAAATAATAACACAAATGTAATCATTAAATTAAGTTATATTATGTGTACTCAGCATAAGCTGATTATGTGGTTTTGTTCTTTGAACCTGTCCTGGTGGGGGACAGTTTTAGAATTGTTGAAGTCAACGGTAGCTGAAAGCACACAGAGATCAGTAATCAACAAAACAATCTCATCCATTCATATAATAGAATGTAAGTAAAATAAATCTTTTATTTAAAAGTATTTTGGAGCTTTTTTTAGCTTATTTGAGAAAAGTTTCCGACCTACAAGGGGATGTGATTTTGAAACTTTTGGCGCCTGTGACACTAGTTGGTTGATATTTTAAAATTATTGTTTTTATTTTACTTGCAGGGTGACTTTTAAGTCATAAAGAAATATTTTGGATTATCCGATTTACAAACGGAACTCTGTCGGGATTTCTGCAGAACTTTATTTTATTTTAAATCATTTTAAATACTCTTTATGAAATTCTTATATATATTTTAAATGTTGTAATCTCTTGTATTCGAAATTTTAATAGATGTTTACTGGATAATATAGTCATTAAAGTGAGTGATTATATTATCGATGTAATAGCTCGATATAAGTATTAAGCTTTCGTATTAGTTATAATTAATCATGATTATGAAAGTGATTAGTATCGGGCTGTTACATCTTTAGTCGGAGATTGGTCGGGATCATGAGGGGCCAAAAAGTGGTCAACATCTGGGTGAAGTGAAGTGGCCAAAAAGTAGTCGGAAACATGCATTTTTTTGTAGTGGAAGTTTACTCAATTTCAAATAAACACCCTCAAACGTTGTTTTTTACCAACAACAACCTTCAACTTAGGAAACACGACATTGATACAGCCACTTCACCGGATGACTTGCTAATTGACCGTTGACCATGCTCAATGACCTTTGACTTTCACTTAATTTCATTAATTAATTCTAATTACCCAATTATCCTTAATTAAACCTTTCTTCCCCAACCTCTCTCTAACCCACCTCAATCACCTCCATTTTTCCCCTTCATCAACACCACCACCACCACCACCACCACAATCACTATTAAAACCCCATTGGAAGACCCTTCTTTCTTCTATATTTGACTAAACATTTGTCTTCTTCAACTCACAATTAAAAGATACTCTTTCTCTCCCAACACCATCACCAGCATTAAAACCCAACCTTTAATAACACCACAAATAAGTTAATGCTCATAAAATTCCTCCTTTATTATCTACTGCATCTCAATTTCTTACCTTTTAATCTACTAAACTAATTCCTACAAATCCCTAAAATCCACCATTGACAATCCTTAAAAAAAACTAGAAATAATGAAAACCCTAGAATCATTTCCTCCAAAAAGAAAGATTGTTCAATGATGTTTCTTTACTTGCTTTGTTCAATTAATATTCTAACTAATTTGCAGAAGTTTTTGGGTTTTGCTCCTATTTAAGGTGTTTCTAGGTTTAATCAATATAAACTAATTAGAAAAAAATTTAGTTTTTTTTGTTTTTAAATTTGGGAATTTAATTTTCTAGTCTAATAATAATGGGTGTTTTTTTAGATAATGAAGGAGGAATTTTGTGAATGATACACTAGTGGAAAAAAAACGTATTGGCTGCGAGTTATTGGCTGCGGTTCTAGAGTATTCGTAGCCAATACATGAAATTACAAAAAAAACACTCAATGGCTGCGGTTAGGGCATTTTCCGCAGCCAATATATGAAATTGGAAAAAAAAACTACATCAATGGCTGCGGTTATAAGCTTGTCCGCAGCCAATAAGGGTGTGAAATGAGACATTGGTTGCGGTAGTTCCTTGTCCGCAGCCCTTAACCCTTCTAAAAAAAATAAAAACCACCATCTTATTTCTAACGTTCACTTTCTCAAAACCTTATAGCTTATGTTCATCTTCCAGCTTCTTGTTCTTCAAAACCCGCCACGAAATTCTGCTCAAAACCCACGAAATTTTTGTTCAAAACCCGCCACAAAACTCCATAGCCACTTGCTTTTTTTCTTCTTGTTCTTCTCGTTCTGCTGCTGCTGCTTTGCATCTTCTCCTTTGCTCAAAACCCACGAAATTTTCGTTTGCTCTTGAACTCACAAAAGTTTGCTCAAAACCCTAAAAAAACTTCTTTATCTTTGTTCTTCACTGTCTTCATCTTCATCTTGTTCATTTTCTTTACAAAGCCACGAAAAATTTCAAGGTATTTCGAATTCTTTTTGTTTTTGTTTATTGTTTTTGTTTTTTTTAGAAATGGTTATGTATAATTATTAATTTTAATTATTTTTTTTCTTGTTTTGGTTTGGTTTGGTTTTGGCTCATGTTCACTTTTTATAACGTTCACTTTTTGATTTGATTTTGGCTAGGGTTATGTATAATTACAAACCCACGAAAATTAAAACCCACGAAAAGTTTTGTTTTTTGATAATTTGATTTGTCACTTTTGATTTCGCATTTAGATTTGTTTGGTTTGTATAATGGAAATGACATAAACTGAAAATCCCTAATTCGTAAGTTTATGTCATTTTCCCATTGTTTGTAGCAAAATTGAAAATGACAATTTGTTTGGTTTGAATGATGGAAATTTAAAGAGCTTTGGTTTTGTTATTCATTTAATTTGTGTTATTAGACATAGTTTGAAACGTTGAATGTACATAAAAGACTTGTTATAATTAAACCCCACGAAGTTAGTTCTTCAAATTATACTAATTTTGTTTTTGTTTTTCATTGTAGGTACCCAATTGTAGAGCACACCATCATCATATCTTATTAGCTAAGGTAAATTTCTATTCAACTATGAAGTTTTATATTTTATATTTTTATGGGTTGATATTATAATTATTTTGTTGATTATTTTGTTTAGGTATTTAACTTGTCCAATTTATAAATTTTATGTATGTAGTTTACTTATGTACGTTGTTTAATTTATTTTGTTTAGTTGTTTAATTTGTTAATTAATTATGCATGTATGTATATGTATGTAGTTTGATTTATTATGTATGTAGTTTATTATGTATGTAGTTTACTTATGTATAAATAACCACAATAGTTTACTTATGTACTTAGTTTGTTAATTAATTAAAATATACATAATTTTTGAACAATTTAAATAATAAGAAGGTTAAATATGGTAAATTTGGGTTATCTTGGATTAAGTATATATATATGGTAAATTTGAGGTGGCATGCAGATAAGGTGAACAAAGATCACTTGCTCACACATCCATCCGATTCTCTGGAGTGGAAGAGTATTGATAGGTTGCACAAGACTTTTGGGGATGAAGTTCGTAATTTAAGGCTTGGACTGTGCACGGATTGAATGAACCCATTCGGCAATCTTAGTTCTCAACATAGTACTTGGCCGGTACTTTTAGTGATTTATAATTTGCCACCTTGGTTGTGTATGAAGCGTAAGTACATTATGCTTTCGCTTCTTATCTCGGGTCCTAAGCAATCTGGTAACGACATAGATGTATATCTTGCACCTCTCGTTGAGGATTTGAGAAAGATGTGGGATGAAGGAGTTTTCGTGTTTGATGCATATGCTAATGAGGAGTTCACCTTGCGTGCAATGCTTTTATGCACCGTTAATGATTTTCCGGCATATGGAAACTTATCAGGGTATAAGAACAAAGGGAAGAAAGCGTGCCCATTATGTATTGATGACATGGAATCCACGTGGATTCCTAAGTGCAAACATGTATTCATGAATCATCGAAAGTTCCTCTCACGAGATCACCAATACCGTAAGAAGAAGAAGATGTTCAACGGGGAGGTTGAGGATCGTGTAGCTCGTCGACCGTTGACCGGTTATGAGGTTTACGAACAGGTTAAGGCGGTTGAAACTGTATTTGGTAAAACAGGGTAAGTGCAAGGGGGTGAAGATCGACTATGGAAAAAAGAATCTATCTTTTGGAAGCTTCCATATTGGAGAGATCACAAGGTTAGGCATTGTCTTGACGTTATGAATATTTAGAAAAATGTATGCGACGCCGTACTCGGGATTCTCATGAACATTCCGGGTAAGACAAAGGATAATAAGGTCGTGCGAGATTATTTTGAATGTAAGGGTATTCGTCCGGAGTAGTGGGCACAGGTTAAGGGGAGTAAGAAAAGAGAAAGAACTGATGAAGTTGGTGGTAGTAGCAAGGAAAAGGTCGGTAAGAAGAAGATGAGTAGTGACAAAGTTTATTTGCCTCCAGCTTGCTACACATTGTCCAAAGCAGAGAAGCGGGCCTTTTGTGAGTCTTTGTATGGCATTAAGGTTCCCTTTGGGTACTCATCCAACATGAAGAGATTTGTGACCCTTAATGGTGAATTGAAGTTGGGAAGCATGAAATCTCACGATTGTCACGTAATGATGCAAGTGTTCTTACCGATCGCACTACGTGGAATATTGCCAAAACATGCGAGATATGCTATTACCGAGCTATGTTCGTTCTTCAACACTATTTGTAGTAAAGTTCTTGATCCCTTTAAACTTGATGCTCTTCAACTCGACGTGATTGTAACTTTATGCAAGTTTGAGATGTATTTTCTACCTTCTTTCTTTGACATAATGGTTCATATTATTCTTCATCTTGTTCGTGAAATCAAGCTTTTAGGTCCAGTTTTTTTAAGGTGGTGCTATCCTTTTGAGAGACACATGGGTGTTTTACAAAACAAAGTGAGGAATCCAGCACAACCAGAGGGGAGTATGATTCAAGGCACTGTAAGCGATGAGATTGGTAATTTTATAGCCGAGTATATGGCTATGGCAAAGCCTATTGGACTACCCACCTCTCGACATGAAGGAAGACTTGAGGGAAAAGGAACAATTGGCTCTAAAACAATCACACCTTCTCAGGATAGTCTGTTACAAGCACATCTGTATGTGTTGCATCATATTTCATAAGTTCATCCTTTTTTGAATGAGCATTTTGATATATTGCGCGCAAAATATCCGTCTAGAAGTGATAGGGCATTGATGCAGTTGCATAACAAGACGTTTATTGATTGGTTTCATAATCGAGTAATATGTGAAAAACTAAAAGGTGTATCTGAAACTGTTAAGTGGTTAACTTTTGGTCCTCGTGATGATGTCAACAAATATAAGGGTTACGATGTCAATGGGTTCACATTTTGGACTGAGGATCAAGATAAGAAGTCATCGTATCTGCAAAATAGTGGAGTTTCTATTTTGTCATCATCTACATTTTACGCGAGTGCCAAGGATCAATCGCCGGTTGATGCTAAATCGGTATACAAAGGGCGGGTACATGAAATATGGGAGCTTGACTATTATACTTTCACTATGGGTCTTTTCAAATGCAAGTGGGTGGATAATAATCGATGATGCGTTAAAAATGACGACCCTTGTAGACTTGGATCGCTTGCGTGATGGTGAGGAGCCATTCATACTAGCCACACAAGCCAACCAAGTATTTTACATTGAAGACCCCTTCTAATAAAAAATGGTCTATTGTTATACCGGGAAAAAGAAGTATTCCTTGGTATAGGTGATGTTGAGGATGAGGAAGAATAAAATGCTTTTGAAGACTCCCCACCCTTTATCAATCCAAAATCGGTGTATGAAGATGATGAAGATGTTGGTTATATGCGTGTAGATCACACGGAAGGAATACATTTGAATTAAGTGATTCACAAGGTATGAATTATTTAAGGTTATTAAATCCTTTTTTGTCACTTTCGAGCGTAAAATAGCTTAAACTTGGTTTGTTATGCATGAAACTTGGCACACAACACTATATTATTGTGTTGAAGTAGTTAGAATCAAAAATAATTGTCATATGCTTGAAATTAAGGGTCAAATTGCGTTTTTAACAGTTTTGAATGAATTTTGGCATTTTCGAGCGTAAAATAGCTTAAACTTGGTTTGTTGTGCATGAAACTTGGCACACAACACTATTTGGTATATGTTATTGTGTTGAAGTAGTTAGAATCGAAAATAATTGTCATTTGCTTGAAATTAAGTGTCAAGTTGCGTTTTTAACGGTTTTGAATGAATTTTGGCATTTTCGAGAGTAAAATAGCTTAAACTATGTTTGTTATGCATGAAACGTGGCACACAACACTATTTGGTATATATTATTGTGTTGAAGTTGTTAGAATCGAAAATAATTGTCATATTTTTGAAATTAAGAGTTAAGTTGCGTTTTTAACGGTTTTGAATGAATTTTGGCATTTTCGAGCGTAAAATAGCTTAAGCTTGATTTGTTGTGCATGAAACTTGGCACACAACACTATTTGGTATATATTATTGTGTTGAAGTAGTTAGAATCGAAAATAATTGTCATATGCTTGAAATTAAGGGTTAAGTTGCGTTTTTAACGGTTTTGAAGCGTTTTTAATTTGGCACTAACATATATAATTTTTTTTAAGTGTTTGCAACAAAAAAATAGCATTCATTGCGGCTACTACGTTATTAAATTTATGGATGATATCATAGAAATCGTGAAGAAAGTCAGGGTAGAAATTATTGATTCCATAAGTATTTAATTAGTTATTATATATGGTTTTTAAATTATTATTTATTTATTTTAATATATTCTATATGTACTAATAATTAACTTTTTGATAATTATTTTTTTAATACGTAGATTATATACAACACTCCAAAGGAAACACGCGAATTAACGGCTATGGAGTTACGCAAAGTCAAAGACAAAGTGGTCGTGGTTATTTCCAATTTATTATGTTGGTAGATTATTATGTATGTAATTCGTAGTATTTAATTAGGTGTATGTACAATTACATTTACGTATATTATATTTATATTATAATTTGGTGATATTTATTACTTATCGATGGTTGATTATTGTGAAATATTTATTATTTTATAATTAATGCTAATATTTATTATTTATTATACAAATATTATGAAAACAAAAAAAAATAAAAAAAATAAGACAAAGGCTGCGGACAAGGGCCAGAACCGCAGCCATTATGAGTCCAACTCAAATGCCTAAAAACCACTAAAAGGATGCGGACAGAGAGTAGAACCGCAGCCAATAAGCCTCTTTTTTGCTAAGTTTTTTGACCGCAGCCATTCTTTAATATTACTTGCTGCTACCACAAGGGCTTGGGTCCTAATCCGCAGCCTATAGTGGCATAAGAACCGAAGCTAATAAGCTTTTTTCCACTAGTGATAAGTTGTTTGTGGCGTTATTAAAGGTTGGGTTTTAATAGTGGTGGTGGTGTTGGGAGAGAAAGAGTACAATTTAATGGTGAAATAAAGAAGACAACTGTTTAGTCTAATGTCGAAGAAAGAAGAGGCTTTTAATTGAGTTGTTATTAAAGAAGGGGTTTTAATGGTGGTGGTGGTAGTGGTCACTAGTGGAAAAAAAGCTGTTGGCTGCTACAAATTGGCTGCGATTTTTATTTAAACGTAGCAAATATGAGGAATTAAATTCAGGTAAAAAAAGAAAAACAACAATGGCTGCGGACATGGGCCAAAACCGCAGCCAATAGCCCAATTATCAAAAATGCCTCCTCTCAATGGCTGCAGTTCCCTCCTGTCCGCAGCCAATAACCCAATTAAAAAAAAATTCACTCATTGGCTGTGTATTTCAATTTGTCTGCAGCTAATATACCACTCCAAAAAGGCGCCTCACACTCTAACGTTCATATTTTCATAAAAGAAAAGAATGTTCCTTTTCCCTAACATACGAAAACTTCTTCTTCTTGCTCTGATAATCAGCCACGAAATTAAGCCAACTTCTTCTTCTTTGCTTACTCTTCTTCTTCTTTGCTTGCTCTGATAATTCAGCCACAAAATTCAGCCAACTTGTTTTTCTTCTTTGCTTGCTCTGATAATAACCACGAAATTCAGCCAACATCTTTCAATACCCACGAAATTAGGGCTCTTTGCTTGCTCTGATACCCACGAATATCAGTAAAAAAAAACTCTTCTTTGTTCTTCATTCTCTTTTTGATACCCACGAAATTAGGGCTCATTGGTCTTCGAAATTCATTGCTCTTCTTCTTGTTCTTGCAATACCCACGAAATTAGCGCTTCATATTGGTTCTTGTTCTCCTTCTAGGTAGAATTTTTTTAAAGCTTTAGGTGAAAATGAC
The DNA here is from genome assembly GCA_019776075.1 of Amaranthus palmeri. NCBI lineage: Eukaryota > Viridiplantae > Streptophyta > Magnoliopsida > Caryophyllales > Amaranthaceae > Amaranthus > Amaranthus palmeri. The sequence continues at coordinate 26,593 of JAAKBH010001260.1, forward strand.
ATTTGTAAAAATTAAGGCTTAGTTTTTTTTATACTAATTTTGATTTGTTTTACTTTGTAGAGGTTACAAAACACAACTTTTTCAACCCACGAAAATTCAAGGTATGATTTTCATTTTGATTTTATTTGTTATTTTTATGTGTTTATATATTTGTTATCTCTTTTGTGCTCAAGTTACATTTCATGTACTCTATCTTATTTCGACTTAATTCAAAATCTTGCGACTCTAAGTGGTGTGTTTATATGTTCGATAGAGAGAAGAGAAATGCAAGTGAATGTGTTGAGTTTTGTTTGATTATAGGGTAATTTATATAACATAGGAAAGAATTATAATTTGAGGATATCGCAAATTGTAAGAAGGATATATGATTTTGGATAGAATTAATTGGAAGATTTGTTTTAGGCTTTTGTTATTTTTTATACTAGTTGGTTAATTATTTAAGTTTTCAAGTTGTTTAATTTTCAAGGTATAATTGGTTTTGTTTTAATTTAGTTTGATATATGTGTTTTATGTTGACTTATAATGTATGTTAGTTTGTCGTTTTTAAGTTTTAAATTCATGAATGTGTATGTATATATAGTAGTTTTTTAGTTTTAAATTTATTATAGTTTTTTTATAGTTTGTAAATTATGTTTAATTAGGGTTGTTTTATGGATAAAATGAATGAGTTGGTTTGCATTATGTAAATTAAGATAAGTTATGTAAATTATGTAAATTATAGTTTGTAGAATATATATATATATATATATATATATATATATATATATATATATATATATATATATATATATATATATATATATATATATATATATATATATATATATATATATATATATATATATTTTAATTTGAACAATTTAAAGAATATAAAGGTTCAATATTGTTATTATTGTAAATTAGGGTTAAATGAATGATTATTACTTAATTTTGTGGTTAAATAAGGTTCGTTAAGTGTATATGTTAAAAAGTGGATATCAATGTTGTTTTGAATTTAATAATCACACTTATGATGACAAAAGATCGTTCTTGGATGTATGGAAGCATTGAATCGTTAGAATTTTGTAGTGTTGTGGTTGAACATCGAGTTAGGACGGGGGGGAGTTAGTTTTTATTGCCCATGTGTCAATTCTGGCAATGTATCAAAGGTAGGTAGTGTTTATATCCTTAGGCAGCACATACTTCGACGTGGGTTTAGGCCTCAATATCATGTTTGGGTTTGGCATGGTGAGGTGGGAGTTTACAAGGAAAAGAGTGTTGTTGAGGATGTCAATGTGGCCGATGACAATGAGGATGTAGTGGATGAAGAGAATGTTGATGAGGATGTGGATCGTGTTGACGAGATAATGGAGGGAGTCGAGGATGAGTTAGGAAAACGTCCTCGTGTATTTGACTTGTTAACAGAGGTTTCTCAAAAGCCTTTGTATCCTGGATGTACAAAGTTCACCAAACTTACAGCAGTTTTGACGATTTTCAACATTAAGTCAAAGTTCAATTGGAGTGACACTAGTTTCACAATGTTATTAGAAGCTTTAGGTGAGATGCTTCCCGAGGGAAATGAACTTCCAAAGTTGACATACTATGCCAAAAAGCTAATGTGTCCTTTCGGGTTAGAAATCTAGAAGATTCATGCGTGTCCGAATGATTGTGTATTGTATCGGAATGAAAACGAGAACTTAGAAGAGTGTCCTAGGTGTGGGTTATCGCGTTACAAGCGTAAAGGGGCTCGGGATGCTAAAGGGCCCCCGGCTAAGGTATTGTGGTATCTTCCAATAATACCAAGATTCAAGCGCTTGTTTTCTATAAAGAAAGATGTGTTAATTTTGAGGTGGCATGCAGATAGGGTGAAGAAAGATCACTTGCTCACACATCCATCCGATTCTCCGGAGTGGAAGAGTATTGATAGGTTGCACAAGACTTTTGGGGATGAAGTTCGTAATTTGAGGCTCGGACTGTGCACGGATGGAATGAATCCCTTTGGCAATCTTAGTTCTCAACTTAGTTCTCAACATAGTATTGATAGGTTGCACAAGACTTTCGCTTCTTATCTCGGGTCCTAAGCAACCTGGTAACGACATAGATTACATCTTGCACCTCTCGTTGAGGATTTCAGAAAGATGTAGGATGAAGGAGTTTCCGTGTTTGATGATCATGATCATCAATGCCAAAGACCCCTGTTTATACTACTCCTAAGGGTTATGGCACACAATAACTCAAATGATCATATTAATGATCATGACATTCAATGTCATTAATCTAGGCATTCATGGACATAATACACCATTATAGCCCATAATAATCTCAGAAATTAAGCGAATTATGATGGAATCCTAAGCATTAAACTCAAGAAAAACGGAAAGAAAAGCAACGGTCACTCCCATCACCCACCGCCGAGTCGGCGGTCACACCATCACCAGGAAAGCCGACTCAGCGTTTCCTAATGACAAAACCATATGATCCAGTAGCTAAAGCCGAGTCGGCTTTAGCTCTACCAAAGGGACAACCGAGTCGGCTTTTAAGGCTAACTAGGTTTTCCCTTTTCTCCGTTTTGTCCTATCTTTAATGCCTTACGGACTTAGTATATTAATACGTATCGACCTACTACTTTAGTAGTACTTAGTGATTATAAACAGGATTATTAGACACTAAATGTTCAACAATTTTGTCATTATCTTAATTTTAATGGTGGGTGGAGAAAAAAATCGTGTATTCGAACTATTATGATAACTATTCAAACTATTATGAGAGGGAGGGAGCATTGGAGGCTTTAAGAAAGAATGAAACTGAAGCAATGAGCAGAAACATTACTTCTAAAATGAGAAATTAACTCTACAAAAACTCCTGCAATGCTCCTTCTCATATCTCACAATAGTTTGAATAATTATCACGTGTTAGTAAAATAATGAAGATTTATGTGAGTTGATGCGTATTTATATATTAACATTAAAGATTTTTTGATAATTGTTTTATTAATTTTTATTTTAAAAATTATAACTAAATCTAAAAAATAATCAAATGCAAAAAAAATCAAAAATAATAACCGGGTACCCGGTGTCCTGACCCGTTTTATCCGGGTACCCGTATTAAATGGGCCGGGACACGGGTCGTTAAAAAAGGTACCCGGCTTTCCGGGTACTTGATTACCCGGGTAACCGGTAATGAACACCCCTAATGCCGGTGGAGGAGCCGTGAAAGGAAGTTGCTTATGACTGTCGTTCTGTCGTGCCCTTTAAGCCTGACGTTCTTTTTTTAGAGTTGGGCTGTCAGGGCATGGTAACTCGATTCAAAGAGGGCTACAACTCAGCTTGTGAGTGAGACTGATGTAAGTCATCTTGACTTCACACCGCCCTTGGATAGAGTAAGACAGTTGCAGGCTTCCGCGACTGAGGTATATATATGATTTTCTCAAATTTTTTTTAGTGTAGGGTTTTATTTTAACTATATTTCTTTTTTTTTGTTTGTAGACTTTTCTGAGACTTTCTTTTGAGTTGAATCTGCATTGTCAAGGCGTTGTTGACTGGGAAACCTTCGAGGCCCTGACTAGCAGCTGGGACGAACAAAATGAAGAGTTGAAGAAATTGCAGGAAGAATTGGGAGAACTACCAGGCTTAAGGGAAAAATTAGCGAAATGTGCCGAGTTAAAGGATCGTTCAATCAAAACAGAGCAATGGCAGGAAAAGGATAAAACATATTTAGAGTCTTTGGCTGGAAGCTTGGAAAAGGCCACAGGATTGTCCGCGACAATTGGCCAATACACATGCCAAGTTGGTTCATGAGAACCAATTCCTCAGCAAGCAGGTACTAGAAGACGTCGAGAAATACAAGGTTCTCCTCGATGTAGCCAAAGTATACAAGAGGCTTTTTGAAAGACGAGCGAGAAATGCCAAGGACTGGCTTAAATCCGATGACCCGAAAGTGGTGAATTTCTTAGGAAACATAACTAATGAGATGTTGGATGACAGTGCCTTGATCAGTGACGAGCGACATCGATTAGCTGCTACCGAGCTTGGCATGAATTATGATGCCTTATCTAAAATGGCCAAAGAGAAAGGAACCGGAGCTTGGGAGAATCTTGCTCCAGCGTTAGATAGAGAGTCCGCGAATCTGGTGACCCGGCTTGGGATGAACAAGAAAAGGCTGAATGGTTGGCGAAAGTCAATGAAGACGCGAAGAGGGAGGCATTATGTTTTAGCTTCGAGAAGCTAAGTGTATCCCTGCCTGATGTCCCGAAATTTCAAGCTAAGCCTACCATATCAATGCTGGAAGAATTGTGCTTAGATCTCTCAAATCGTATTATCGATGAAGCTAAGGGTCTCGTGGCCTTATCCAAGGAGTTTACCGAGATACCGGCTGAGCACTTTTTAATTTGTTTTAATTTGTATTGTTTCTTGTAATCTTTGGTGGTGAACACCACTGAATGTTTATCTCAAAACACTTGACCGTATATATTTTGATTTTATGTATTGGTAATATTCGCATTCTACTTTTTATCGAAAGTCGCGACTTATTGATTTGACGGCTTCTAAAGTTTTCGCCAAATACATGTGATCGCTTAATTTTTATCAAACAATACTTAGAATATATTTTACAAGGGACCCTCTTTTTATGGTTCAACTTATTGATGTGACGGTTTCATTAAACCTTCAACACTTACTAATTTTGACAAGGGACCCTCTTTTTAGGGTCCGACTTATCGATGTGACGGTTTCATTAAACCTTCAACACTTTGAATAATTTTGACAAGGGACCCTCTTTTTAGGGTCCGACTTATCGATGTGACGGTTTCATTAATCCTTCAACACTTTGAATATTTTTGACAAAGGACCCTCTTTTTAGGACCTGACTTATCGACTATACTGATCAGTAGCGATAAAATGCTGAATATTACAAGATTTACAAAAATAAGACCTAATAAAACAGATTTATAAATGGTTGTCAAATACGTCTGACAAGCTTGATTTTTAATGAACATATATGGTGGAAGCATGGCAAGTACGTCTGACATCTTAACTATTTAGGAACATTTGATGATCAATAATACTTCATATAAAAATTTTGAAAATCCGAATTACATAACTGAACGAAAATACTGACTACATGAATTTCTAACTGAATGAAATATTTTGAATATAGATGACTGACTGATGAGGACGAAGCCACTCCATATAGATAGTGGCCCCTTATATATCTTGTTAAATAAAGTTTTTTTCAAATGATTTCCATTCCATGGTCGCTGAAGCTTTTTGCCATTCATGTCTTCAATTCGAAAGTTCCCGGTTTGATGGTGCGGATTATTTTGAATGGTCCATCCTAATTAGCCCCAAGTTTGCCTTTACCCACTACTTTCCTAGTTGCCTCGACTTTACAAAGTACGTAGTCGCCCTCTTGGAGTCTTCTGGTTTTGACATGGCGATTAAATTAATGTATCATCCTCTGTTTCTGAGCTATAGGCCTCAACAGAGCGTTCCCTCTTGTTTCGGGCAATAAGTCTAGATTGATTCTCTTTTTCACGTCATTCACTGTAGGTAAATAGAATGTGACTCTCGTTGAAGGGTACCGTTTTCTACAAGTAACACAGCTTCGGAGCTATAAACCATGGAGAAAGGGGTGTGACTTGTTGATTCCTTTATGGTTGTTCTGCTAGCCTATAGGATGCAGGGTAAATCTTCATCCCAAGTTCCTTTAGCTCCTTCGATTTTCTTCTTGATACCATTCAATATCTCCTTCTTAGCTGATTCTACTTGGCCATTGGTTTGTGGCCTAGAAACTTAACTAAACCGAATCTGAATGTTGAATTTGTCGCAATACTCCATTGTGTTCTTGCTAATGAATTTTTGTCCATTATCTGTAATGATGACACGGGGAATGTCGTACCTCGTTATTATGTTTCGCCAAATGAACTTACAAACCTGCTTATCGATGATGGAGCTAAGCCTTCTACTTCCACGTACTTTGAGAAGTAATCAATGGCGATGATGATGAACTTTTTTTGCCCTTTAACTGGTGGGAAGGGACCAAGAAGATCCATCCCCCATTTGTCAAAAGTTAGTATGGCTTGGATCGTGGAGAGATAGTTAGATGGCTTCCTGTCTACTTTAGAGAAGTATAGGCATTTCTTGCAGTGCGTGGCGAGTTGTTCAATGCCTTCTCTTATGGAAGGCCAGTAATATCCACTTCTTAGCACCTTGCTAATCACTGTTCGAACTCCCTGATGGATTCCACATCCACCCTCATGTATATCCCGGATGATGTAGTTCCCTTCTTCTGGTGTTACGCACTTCAGCAGCGGGTGAGTGTTGGATTTTCTATACAGTGTTCCTTCGTGTAATTCAAACCATTTTACTTTCTTCTAAAAGAGCTTGGCTTTGCTTTCATCTGGTAGTAGAGTTTGA
>JAAKBH010001261.1:0-32691 GCA_019776075.1 Amaranthus palmeri
CCACTTTAGGTAAAAAAAAATTAATGAATATAAATCAATACATAATCACCATCTGAAAAAGCGTTTTAGCTTTTAACATTAACCGCTATCTTAAGTAGCGGATTTATATAGCACATTTAAAAAGAAAGCAACTGTCCTACGTGGAGATTGTGAAATAATTTTGCTTGCAACATATATTGGGAAATATTTTTCTAATGTACATTATTCATGGAAAAGATTCATTAAGATTACATAGCATACAACTATTGGATTGCTATGTCAGTTTGAATTACCAATTATTTTGTTGTATTTGACAAATGACTCTGGTGGTGGAATGAGGAGGTGCAAGAGAAGATAAGGAACAAAAACAGGTGATTCAAAGAGCTTCTCGCCTGTACGGAAGAGGAAGGTAAGACACATTTGAAAGAGTGGTACAAAGAAGCAAAACGAGAGGCGAAGAAAGCAGTCGCAAAGGCAAAGAGTCTAGCATTTGAAGCCTTCTATCAGAAGCTTGATACTAAAGAAGGGGAGAAATACATTTTCAAGTTGGCTAAAGCTAGATCTAGGCGGCGGGAAGACTTAGGGGCAGTGAAGTATATCAAGGATGAGAATGGACGAGTACTCTTTAGCCAAGAGGACATTAGATTAAGATGGAATCAATATTTTTCCCAATTGCTCAATATGTCAAGGGGTCATTTACAGGTATGTCGGCAGACTTCGGACACCCAAAGGACACGGGTTTGTGGGTCGATTGGTGATATAACAAAGGGAGAAGTGACAGAAGCCCTCAAAAAGATGGGGAGATTTAAGGCAGTTGGACCAGGTAGTATCCCGATCAAGGTGTGGAGGAGCCTAGGGGAGGAGGGAATTCAATGGCTTACTAATCTCTTCAACGCGATCTTGCGTTCTAGTAAGATGCCGGAGGAGTGGAGGATTAGTACAATTATCCCAGTGTTTAAGAACAAGGGGGATGCGCAAGATTGCGGGAACTATAGGGGTATCAAACTCTTGAGTCATACTATGAAACTATAGGAAAAAGTTATAGAGAAAAGGATTAGACGGGAGACGGTGATTAGAGAAAACCAATTTGGTTTCATGCCGGGAAGATCAACTACCGAGGCGATTCATATTTTGAGGAGATTGATGGAAAAGTATAGGGAGCGAAGGAAAGATTTGCATCTCGTGTTCATTAACCTGGAGAAAGCGTATGATAGCATACCACGTAGTATCGTTTAGGATAGCCTCCAGAAAAAAGAGATTTCATCAAGATACATTGAGGTTATACAGGACATGTATGACAGAGTCTCCACTAACATTCAGACACCGGTGGGGCTAACAGAGACTTTCAGTATCAGAGTGGGCCTGCATCAGGGGTCAGCACTTAGTCCTTTCCTCTTTGCGGTCATTATGGATGAGATCTCGAAATCCATCTGGGAGACCGTGTCGTGGTGTATGCTTTTCGCCGACGATATTTTACTGGCCGCAGAGACTAAGGAGGAGGCTAATAGTAAATTGGAAGAATGGAGGGAAGCCTTGGAAGGTAAGGGGATGCGCATAAGTCGTTCGAAGACAGAATACATGCGATGTGACTTCAGTGGGACAGAATCGGTAGGGGAGCCGGAGGTGTCCATCGGGGGAGAAGTGGTTGCATGTACGCCCAAGTTCAAGTACCTAGGTTCAGTAATTCAGAGTAATGGGGAGATTGAAGGGGACGTTACAAACCGTATACAAACAGGATGGCTTAATTGGAGAGTAGCGACTGGGGTGCTCTGTGATAAAAGATTCCCTAGTAAACTAAAGGGCAAGTTTTACCGCGTTGCGATTAGGCCATCTTTATTGTACGGGACAGAATGTTGGCCTGTAAAGAAGGTTTTCGAACAGAGGATGGACGTAACAGAGATGTGCATGCTGAGATGGATGTGTGGCAAAACTATGATGGACAGGATAAGAAATCAAGAGTTTAGGGAGAAGCTAGGGGTTGCACCTCTCTCTGCAAAGATGCGGGAGAATAGGTTGAGATGGTTTGGGCATGTGCAGAGAAGCACCCATGACGCCCCAGTAAGAAGGATCGAGCGCATTGTAGTGGAAGGCAAGAGAAGCCGCAGAAGACCTAGGAGGACGTGGGACGAGCAGATTAAGAGCGACCTGCACGATCTCCACCTCTTTAAGGACCTGGCCAGGGATAGGGCCAAATGGCGGCGGCTTATCCACGTCCAAGATTACTAGACTTGTTTGTTTCTGGGCTTTGCTTTTTGTCTGTGTCCTTTATCGCCTCTCGTACCTGTATCGTCTTCTTAGTTATATGCATGTATCCTTTTAGTTGTGTAAGTCACCTACTATGCTTGCGGCTAGTTGTTTTTCTATGCTTGGCTAACGTGTGTGTAAGATGCAGGAGTTCGGGTATTTGCAGGTTCTTATTGTTGAAGACTCTTCTTGAGCCGAAGGACTCTTTTGACCGCCCTCTCCTTATGGGTATGAGACGCCGTCGAGCCTCCTTCCCCAGACCCTGAACATAGTGCGGGAATACTGGGTATGATGATGATGATGATGATGATGATGATGACTCTTAGATTGACATTTGTCATTTAACAGCAAATTATAGTATTGTATGATATGATATGATGATTGTGATATATTACTCATATATTAAGGTATTAGTTGATGTTTATTTTAATAAGGATTATTTCAGATGACAAATCACTAAGAAAATACGATGTGCAATTTTTAGTTAATGTTCAAAATAAAAAATATAGAAAAATTATAATGATAAATAATTGTTTGTACATATTAATTTTCTCTATTTCTGACTTGTAATTTATTTTGTGGGATTTCACCAAACTGATTTGTTTAAATTTTGCATCTTCATCTTAACTTTCTTGATCTGAAATTTTTCTTCATACTTTGTACTTATATATTAAGGTATAATTTCGTGAAAAATCGAAAACCAAATTGAACCAAACCAAATTAGTAATTTTTTTTTTTTCAAATAACCAAATTAGTAATTTGATTTGTAATGTTTCTAGTTTGGTTTAATTTGGATTAAAAAAATAATTAATTTGGTTTACGGTTCAATTTCGGTGTTGACTTCAACTAACCGAACAAAACCAAATCTCACCGAAATAATTAATTTGGATTGAAATGATTGATACTACTGAATTTTGGTTTTATCGGTTCAATATGGTTTTGTATAATGTTATTTGGTTTCTAAAAATTTTAGTTTCGATTTGGATTAAGAAATTGAAAACCGAATTTAGTTAGCTACACTTTTCATAAGAAAGGATGGAGTATTTTCATAAGAAAGGATGGAGTATTACTCAATAACTTTATTTAAATATATTTTTTCCGATCTTTAAAGTTCGCTACACTTTTCATTTTATCTCCACCCCTATTTAAATTTAAATAATTAAAATGACAAAAATGCCCTTGGACTTAAAACTTCTGTAAAACACCTCAAACTCACTCCATAACACTTTTATCACTCTAAAACTAACTAAACTCACACAAAAAATATCGTAGCTAAAGTATTGGACTTCGAATCATTACCGCAAATTCGAGGTAATTTCTAACTTAATCTCGTTTAAAATTAAGAAAAAAAAAGAAAATTCCACATGGTAACATTCAGTTTTGATGAATGCCAGTGGTAGCACTTTTTTAAGAAAATTCCACATGGTAGCATCCAGTTTATGTACTATCTAATTGCCGTAGCATTTTCCATTAAGTTCTTGTTAAATTCCGTTAAATTCATCATTTTGTAAGTTTTTTTTCCACATGGTAGCTTCCAGTTTTTGTTAATTTACCATTTTAACTTTTAATTCACCATTTTAATGTTTAATTCACCGTTTAATTCATTAACGCTCATAAATATTTAATAATTTTATTGAAAAATTATAAGAAACTATCTAATCGGGTCGAAACAAGTACTTATCCGCCTATTTTTCGATACGTAAACCGAAAAAGATATTTAGCGTCATTTTTACCTATCATAATGATTTTTTTTCAAAAAACGGACGTTGCAAATATCCTTATTGGGTAACTCTTTCGAAAATCCGGTCGAAACAAGTACTTATACGCCTAGTTTTCGATACGTAAACCGAAAATGATATTTAACGTCATTTTTACCCATTATAACGATTTTTTTTTTTGAAAAAATGGACATCGCTATTATTCTTATGGGATAACTCTTTCGAAAATTCGATCGAAACAAGTACTTATTCGAAAGAGTACTTGTTTCGACCGATGAATTCAACATTAAAATGGTGAATTAAAAGTTAAAATTATTTTTCCGTAAAATTATTTTTACATTTATAATTTTTTTTCCATAAAATTATTAAACATTTATGGAAGTTAATGAATTAAACGGTGAATTAACAATAAAATGATGAATTAAATGTCAAAATTGTGAATTAAACAAAAACTGAATGCTACCACGTGGAAAAAACTTATAAAATGATGAATTAAACAGAATTTAACAAGAACTTAACGAAAAATGCTACGACACTTAGATAAGATAGTGCATAAATTAGATGCTACCATGTGAAATTTTCTTAAAAGAGTATCAATGACATTTCATTAAAACTTGATGCCAATCAAATTTATATTCTCCAATTAGAAAGTGGGCAGAGACCGTTCAGACTTCAGATGATTCGCTTGGTCCCACACACTTTCTCTTTCTTGAATACTCCGGAAATTTATTTGTAAAGTATACTTCCTTAAAATCCCCAAATCAAATTTCATGTCTTCGCTGGAACCCTAACTTCTGATTTCCCAAACCTTGAAGATAGCAGTAATAAATTCCAATGGCCGAAAAGTTAGCTCCTGATAAGCGACACTCCTTCGTTCACAACGGTATACTTTTCTACTTTTTTTGCTTGTAATATTCGATCAATTGATTGATGATTTATTTCTGAAACTTCATTTTTTTTTTGTGATCGGTAATTATAGGTCAAAAAGTGTTTGAATGGGATCAAACCCTTGATGAAGTGAACATTTACATATCATTACCTCCAAATGTGCCAACAAAGCAGTTTTATTGCAAAATTCAATCTAAACATGTTGAAGTTGGGATAAAAGGCAATCCTCCTTATCTTAATGTAAGTATTTTTATGTCATTCTATAGTTGATGTTTCGATTTTTTCTTTTATCTGTTTTTTTTCAAGAATTTGTAGGTTAGGATGGTAGAAAATAGTAAGTGGTGAAGGAGAATTCATGGGGATGATTGCTGGAACTATCTGTGAGTTCAGATAGCCGACCCTAAACTTTTAGGGCTACAGCTTTGGCATTGCTTTTTGTTTCTTAGGACGGAGAAGTAAGCATTCTATTGTTATTGATGTAAATTTATTGCCTTCTTTTCAGCATGATTTTCAGCATCCTGTGAAGACAGACTCTTCGTTTTGGACTTTAGGTATGTGCATTTTTTTCTGTGAGTAATTTTAAGCTACTCAATTGATTTTGAGATTTTGGTGGATAATGTGGTCTATATTGAAATTTGGTTGTATTGTTGTTTGAAAAGAGATTCTGAATAGCTGTTGAACTTGATCACATGGCATAGTTGAGGGTAGTGTATCTACGGTTTTTATTTCTTCATTTTAAGGCATGTTCTCCCGAATAATTAGGACTGAATTGTACTTTACAAGTATTGGAAATGGGATATTTAAAACTGAATTGATCAAGTGACGGATATCCTGAATTAAAGTAAACTTTATAAATGATGATAAATGAGAGAGCAAGTAGCGGGAAATCTTGACATAAACTGATTCCATTTGAAAACAAGCTGGAGAAAATATTTCTTAAGTGTGAACCATGGTGCAAAAAGCCAAAAACTCGTCCGAGTTGACTCGGAATGGGCGAGTTGGAACGGCTTTGCAGTTTACCGTTCCGAGATCTCGCGATCTGTAACGTTGTGGAAAAAAAACGGCGCAACAACTTGCTTATCGGACGATATGGCCGTTGTGAACTGGATTTATCGCTTGTCACGGCCGCGATTTGCATTTGTTTGGGCAAATTATGTCAAAACCAACATTTCTACCCAAAATAATAAAAAAAAGAAAAGAAAAAAGACTAAAAAAACACTTAGTAATACGATTGCGTAACCTTAGAACAAACTGTAATTGAAGATTAAGGATAAAAGCCATGAAAGTGTGAAGCTTGTTGAGTAACCGTTGAGTTATTGGGTGATTAGGGAAGATGAAAAGAAGGGGAAAGGCACTAATTTCAGATTTTACTTTATTAATTAATCGAGAGTAGTGTATTGATGTAACTTCACATGGCAGTTTAACACACTATTTCTATAATATTTTAATCTTCTATAATATTTTAATCATAAACTGGATGAATACTATACCACTTTATTTACTGTATAGCAAATTACTTTTTTAGTTAATTTATTGACTAAATTTATTTTACTTTTTATTAGTATGAGTACTTAATATTTTTAAAATAAAATTGTTTTTAAAATAACTAAATAAGCACTTATATTAAACTTGTGCAATTATAAATTACATTTAATTTTATAATTTTAATAAATCACTTAAAATTATAATATAAAGTTTATCGCAAACCGTTCCGCGATAACCGAATTTTTTCCGTTTTCGCGACCCGCGATCGCGACCATTATCACAACCGCGACCGCGTTTTCTTGTGCAATTATAAATTACATTTAATTTTATAATTTAAATAAATCACTTAAAATTATAATATAAAGTTTATCGCAAACCGTTCCGCGATAACCGAATTTTTTCCGTTTTCGCGACCCGCGATCGCGACCATTATCACAACCGCGACCGCGTTTTAATACCATAGTGTGAACTGAACTACAAATGGTTAATGCACTACAAGTTGGGGAGTATGAATAATAATCTGGCGGTTTTTGCATGTGGACAATGTGCCCTAGAAGGTAGTTTATATTTTTCTTACGAAGTGGTCTTGAAAGGCCCTAATGCAATACAGGGTTTTTGATCGTGAAAGTTTATTCCTTACATCATGGTTCTTTCTTCATATTGAAAATACGTTTATCTATACTGGTTAATGGGGTGCAATACCAAGTTTGGAAAAGTTTGAAATGAAGGATTTTCATGTGGCGTGATAGTAATAGGTGTTTAGGAAGATGTCCTTGCTGTACATCTTGGAGTGTTAAAAGGAATCAGGTTCATTTCAAAATATAGTCTTAATTCTATATACAAAGATATTGTTTCTTACATATACTTCCTCCATTCTATCGTGTTTGCTTCATTGCCCTTTCTATAGGAGAGCAAAGTCATTTGAATAGAATAGTTTCATTCTATCTTATTCAACATTCGTAGTTCTCCATACCAAATTCTTGGTACCAAAAATGGGAGAAATTGATGTATGATTGGATACTACTATGTTTGTTATTAGGAGCAATAAAGGCTGGTTGGCTTCGTGCTTGCGCTGTGGCTTTGCTTAGTGATTTGAATTATGTAAGCGTGTTGTTTTGAGGTTTGATACTGCTTTGGAAGTGTGATAGTAGCCAAAGAACAATGTTTAATCTCTTAAATAGGACATTTTTCTTTGGCATCCTTCCTTACACTTATTTTAATTTGTAAAAGAACTTGCATCTTTTGCCACTCGAAACCAAATCCCTCAATCATTCAATATTAAGGATAGCACTAGACAGGGAAGCTGAACATTATTGTTGCGAATAAGATAGGTGGCTCTGTATATAAGTGGTTCTAAAAAATTGTTTGTGTAGATGGAACATCTAGTACTTGAATTTAATGTGGGGACGACAAGTTCTCTGTTATGTTGTATGCAAGCTTACTCTTTGGAAATCACATACAAGACTAGGACATCGAAGAAGAAAGGTGGTATGATGTTGAATGGTAACAACTAAGGATATTTGTGTTTTCGTGGTTTTGAGTGCACTTTTGAGGATGAAATGATGCATTAAAGCCAATGGAAATTTGATGAAGGTAAATGATATTTGGACTTAATGTTTAAGTAGGGATGCATATGAATTGAAGGAAGGAAAGGTGGACTTGTATGGAGATGGACATTGGACATAAAGTTTATGAAATGAAGTATTTGTTAGAACTTGGTGAATGATGAGGAGTTCAGGAATGAATGAAGAGGGAGTACTTAAATCTGTAGCTCACCACATACTAACATAAGTAGGACTTGGTGTAAGAGTTATTATAGGATAGTTTAGCAAGACTTTACAACCACACCAACATACTAACATAAGAAAATTATGAAGGAAAATTCAGGTCACCAATTGCGTTCAAGACTACAAAAAAAAAGGAACTTTCTTGCTTAGAATCTAATCCAAGAACTCAAGAAAGACACGTATGAACAAAATTCAGTTTTTTCATATAATTTTCAACAACTTCAAAATGATATACAAAGGCACTTTACTATAGAATCTGAAATAAGAAGAAAATGAGGAAATCGGAATTGAATTATTTCTAACCGCGAGTGTTTGGATTGGTGACTCGTCATGATATCCTTCATAGCGTGTGCTTTTTTGACAACTTCCATCGGGTTTTGCAACCTTATTTTTGATCTTCTTAGCCTAGGTACATGATGTGGTTTAGATAACCACTTTACTCTACTTTTTTAGTCTCATAACCATGGTGAAGAAACGCAGTCACGGTCGTTTTCGTGACCAGGGTTGCGATCGTGTGTAACGGGAATGGGAGAAATTCGGTTGTTGTGGAACGGATCACGATAGTTATATAGGATACAAGTGTGTGTGTGTGTGTATATATATATTGAAATGATTTAATATTAAAAAAGTTATTGAAACTTAAAATATTAAAAATAGTTTAAATAGTAAAGGATTTGATAATATACTCCTAATAGTGTAAAAAAATGCCACCTACCCTCAAAAGTAAATGGTATTTCTAACATGGACAAATTCCTTTAATTCAAAACTTACAAAAGCACATGGTATTTGATTTCTAAGGTACTCTTTCATCTTTTTTCAAGACTCTGTTTCTGTCTTTACTTTTCATAAACTAAAAGCTTTTTCTTTCTTCTAATTTCCAACCCATCCAACTTCTATGGACGAATCTACAAGTTTATTTCAATATTTCATCTTTTAAATTGTTATGTAATGTAAGTTTTGGTTGCAGTTTTTTCATTTTCATTTTGTAATTTATCTTGTTATTTGGTGTGGAACGGTCAAATTCGCCCGTGAAAAGGGTTTATATCCCGTTTGGAACGATCTTAACGGTCGATAAACGTTTTGATGCGTTGTTTTTCTTACCATCGTTACTAATTGCGAAATCTTGTAACAGTTTCTTGAAAAAGCGTGTCTAGTTTGCCGTTGTGAGTCAACTCGGCTGAGTTTTGACACCATGCTTATGAGTGAATACAAATTCAAAATGGGAGTCTTTTAGGAGGGTAAAGCATGCTTTGCATAATTACCTAGGTGCATAACTTGTAAAACTGCTCACTACTCCTTCACTAAAGTTCGTAGCATTGAGAGGGAAAACAAAGAAACTTGTTTGAATGTCCCATTTAACTTCCTATGTTCCTTCATTACTTGCGCTTTTTTACATCTTCCAAACCCAAACTTAACTTTTATGGAACGTAGGATAATTAGGACTTCTGTAGCTGCTGTTGGGTTTTGTTCTCCTCCATGCGTGTGGAAATTAAGATAACAAGTATAACTTCTAATTTAGCTAAATAATTTACAACGCAAATTAAAATACTATCACGCTTAAAATAACAAACAAAAATACACTTAATTCTGTCTTTGAAAATAAAATAAAACAAAGAAGTCTTAGCGAAGCCATAGCTTAAAATGATTGATTGTGATGGCTTGTGAGTGAATTGAGTAAGAATTTGGACTTAAAAGTAAGGGTGGATTACCATAGCCTACATGTTTGCTGCTTTGCAAGCCTCGTGTTAGGTGCCTTTAAGCCTGAGCTAATTATTCACACATGTCTGTCAATCACTCTAAAAATCGTGGGGAAATGGGAAACTTTTATCGCGAACTAGTTTTTAGAAATTTAATCTAATCAATGTAGCTCTTATGTGTCCTTATTTACATTCAGATATTTGCATTGCAAAAGATGTTGCTAAAAGAACGAGCATTAAAGAAAATGGGAAAAAGATATTGAGAGAAGGTTAATAAAGAACTTATGAAGACATCAAAACCTATGGGAATAAGGAGCACATGAATGACATACATGGATGAGAAAGACATTTTGATTATCAACACATGTTGACTTAAACTACGTAAGAGAGTTGCTCGGGTTCTAATCAACTAACATTCATGGATATCCCTTTGCCCTTTTCAATTTGCATTAATTTTCATCTTGGGTTGTTCCACTCATTTTGCATTAATTCCTATTTGAAATTGGACCCTACCATCATTTTTTGATCTCATCCATACATTTAAATTTTCTTTTAATATCATCCCCATTATTCAATCTCTCTTAATTTTATCATATTTGTTGCACTAAAATTCAAAATATCAGAACTTCACATATTATTCTTTAAACCACCTCACGTCTCTTTGATGCAGTCCACTTGATTACTAATAGATGAAAATAAATAAATCTATTATGTACTTTTATGTGTGTTCTTTATCCTTGCAAAATATAATCAACAAACTTGATTGCTCTGAAGTAGAACATAATGAGTTTGCTTAATTGGTTGTGCACTTTTGCTTTTATACTTATACTTTAGTTTTTGAGTGGAGAAATGGTTGTATAGGAAGACATCCATTTTGATTCAGTTCAACTTTGAGTAATAATCTCCTGCTTTCTGATAATGACAATCTATAACCGACATTTTGAGAGAAATGGCTAGTAACTACAAGGTGTCAATTGCATTCAGTTCAACTTTGAGTGGTTTGCTCTTTGATTGTTGACCTTCTGTTAGAAGGGGTACTTTGTTCATGGATGCTAAACTGTCATATTTAATGTCAGAGGATGACACGATGCATATAACCTTACAAAAGAGGGATAAAGGCGAAACATGGTCGTCACCTATTGTGGGTGAAGGTCAGCTGGATCCTTACAATGCAGATCTAGAGCAGAAGCGCTTAATGCTCCAGCGATTTCAAGAAGAGGTTATATGCTAAATCTCTATCTAGATTTGAATTATATATAATTGCTTACATTATGATTATGTGTCTACTTGTGAGAAAAAAGTTCACTTAGCTTTGAACAAGGTTTTCTGGATACTTATCCATTTGAAAAAGATTATGATCGTCTAATGGTAATGAGAAAAGAGCAGTATATCTCTTTGCTTCAGTGAAGCTTGATGGTAAAGGTGAAAACCTTGACTTGAGAAATATATCCGAATTAGCCGAGTGAAGTTGGTATCATAGTTATTTGGTTGTTTCTTTTGTTTCATTCTTTGTTGATCTCCTGATTACTTTCAAAGTTGATGTTACATTCATTTATTTCTTTCGAGTAAACTTCCATCACTAAACAATACTCATGGATGAAGATGGATAGGAAAACTACTTTTGCATAAGCTAATTAATGTTTTGGAGCATTAGTATACTTATTGTTATCTCTGTAAATTTCTCTAATTTGGATACTTGGATTCAAGATTGGTAATTATCTAAATAATGCTCTAATCATATCATAATTAATCCAACAAAGTGGGCGTAACTTCTTTAGCCATGATATTAATCGACATTGTAAGAGCATTGAGATGAATTCATGTCAAGATTTATGTTGATTGTCTCTTTATATTGTTGACCGGAGCCTTCCTAATCAAGATTAAACTAATTGGTCTAGACATTATTAGCAATGGTTTTGGCTAGCATTAGACCATGACTCAATGAGTCAGCAAATTGTTTCTTACTTCTATTGGTTGCCTTAAAGGGCAAATTTTGTTTCATGTAAATCGAGCAGAGCTGGTTTTTTCATCACTACAAGTTTGGACAAAGTGCAACTTTATGTGGGAATCTTTGGGTCCCTTTGGTCATGTCATTCATGGTTGGGTCATTTCATATCTTATGCAGGGAAGGCTATCTTTCAACCTTTACGGCATAAGTCATATTCTCTATTTTGTAGGTGGGTTGGGGTGGGGTGGAGGCGTGGAGCCATAGTGCAAAAATAATAACGTGTTGTATTGATTTTCAAAAAAAGAAATATTATTGCCTTGCAAAGGTGTTAAAAAGGGCGGTTTTGGGCTGTATGAAGGGTATCTCATATTTTTGCCCGATATTTAGGTGTTACAATGATTACAGTATTTCCATTACCACATCGTCGCTCGCTACAACTATTCGCAACTACGTTTTTGCACTATGGGTGGAGTTGTGGAGGGGCCTTGAGGTGGCAGTAAATCAATTTATTTAGTCCTCTCCAGTTGGGTCCGGTTTCGCTCAACTTGGATCGACCCAGCGAGTGTTGGGTTTCATTCAAATAATTTTATCAATATAATTTCTATCATAAATGTTAAAAATAAAAATGACCAATACACCTCTTTTGATGCTTCAACAACGAAATACGAACTCAACTTAAAAGCTGAATAAAAATATAGTGAGTCTTATGACTAAAAATGTTGACGTGAATCTGGAAAAATTGACAAAATCAGGAAAATTGGTGAAATTGATTGGGTTTGAGTTTTGATCGATCAGATTAGTTTTGAGTTACAGGTCAACATTTTTGGGTTATAACCCATCTGTTTTCATTCGGCTTTCGGGTCAATTTGGGTTAGGAAAATACATGACTGGTCTAGGTGAGACGTAGAATTGAGTTTGACTTTATTGATCCTTTCCATGCCACTTTGAAGGTGGATCTCTGCGATTTTCATATATGATGATACATGACGTATGATCCTTTCTTAGTTGTACATTCCTTTAAGTGTAGGACGCTAAAATTCTACAGGCTTTACAAATTTCTAAGAGGCTAGTTTTGCATCGATGGTTATAGCCTCGAGTTTCATTGGTTTGATGATATGTGAGGTATGATCTTTTCTTAGCTATACATTCCTTAAAGAGTAGGCACTAAAAACCCAAAGGCTTTACTGAAAATTAGGAGGCTTGTTCTGCATTGATGGTTATAGTCTCAATTCCATACCTTCTAACTTCTAAGTGTAAGCTGTTTAGATTTACAAGGCTTTGATTATATCTGAGGCTGAGCTGTTCTGATTTCAGATTTCCAGTCGGTTATTCTGTCATCTTATCTGGTTATTGTCTTATAGCTTTGCCAGACACTTTCATGCTCCAATATTCCATGGTTAGATTAGCTAATTTGAGAGTAGGAACTATTGAAAATTTGAAACGAACATCATTCTTTTCATGCTATCAGCGTTCTGTACGAATCATGCGTTGTGTAATCTTCATGTGGGAACTGTGGTACCTGTATATGCTCAATTCTTGTACCCTATCATTTTAACTAGTCCTTGGTGTTTAGCTTTTCTAAAACCAGTTTATACCTTTATGCAGAACCCAGGTTTCGACTTCTCACAAGCGCAGTTTAGCGGGAACTGTCCTGATCCAAGGACCTTCATGGGTGGTATCCGCTAAGTGTCTGCTCTATGCAGCGAGGATATTTTATGTATGTATGATTTGTGATAGTAATAAAGGATCAACATTTTCTGAATTGTAATTTGCAACTATTGTAACTGGGTACACTTCATTCAACATATCAATTTAGTGATGCATATTGCTAAAAGCTTTCCAAACGTTATTTATTGACTAGAAATGGAAGTGAAGTTCTTCTGTTATAGGGCCGGAACGAGTGATGTCAGTAATCTTATAATCTATAATCTATCTATTGGGACAACATGTGTAAGAGAAAAATGTAAAGTTTTTGAATTTTTATAGGTGTAATGTGGGGTTAGTAGGTGTAAAGGTGTAAAAAAGTCAAGTTTAGTAGGATAAATTGGTAAAGTTAACATATCCAAAATAGAAATGAGACATTTAGGTGACTTGACCTATTAAGGAAATAGGACACTTAAGGTGAATAGGAGAGAGTATAAAGAATACTAATAAAGAAATGAAATTGACACATGTCAGTCTCTCCTTCAATGTTTTCCGACACATTTGCTCTGCATGGCAGCTAATTATCTAGTGAAAATAATTTTCTAAAATACTTGAATTTATTTGAGTGTGTAGAATAAAAATTGGACAATTTTTATTATTCTCTAATAAGATTTTTATAATATTTTCAAACTAAAATGTAATAGGGCAACTACCTAATTAGACTAATGGTATGGAAAACAAATCTCCACCCTCTATTTCCTAGGATTAAACATTGCTATCAACAAATACAAAAAATGAAATGTTAATCAGCAACATTTTTATATATGATTTCTAATATTATTTCCAAAATAATATTTAATATAACAAGATTATTTTCTAAATTTGTTAACAGCTATATAAAAATATTGTTCTTAAATTTATAGAACAGCGTAAATTATTGATTTTATTTACCAGCTATGAGATAATTATAATAATATCGTTTTTATAGGAAAGCATCATATCATACATCATACATTATAATAAAAAGCTTGGAAAATTTCAAGTGTTAATTTTTAAGAGAACTTGCCAAAATTCACTTATTGACTAAAGACTAATAATATGACAATTAACTTCAAAAAAAAAAAAAATAATATGACAATTGATCTTGAACAATATAATATTAATATATCTACTATTAAAGTATCTTTTGACTAACATTTATTATATCTACTATTAAAGTATCTTTTGGCTAACATTTATTTGTAGTTAATTTTAGTAAATTAAAGAATATAATATACAACTTAACATATAGTTAAAAATTTTCAATATTATGTCAAAATTGAGTGCTACTGTATATAATTCTAGCTTTTTTTAATATTATATGTTGATATGTGTCGATGTTAAAAAAATCGTGCATTGCACGGGATTCTATACTAGTATTATAATATAAACTTTTTGTAACATTGTCTATAGACATATATTTAGAATATTGTGAAATTTGTGTAAAATATATAATTAGAACAAATTTTATGTAATATTGTCAATGAAAAGCCTAGAGATACAATATTGGAAAATCTTTGAAGAATAGCAAAACTAAATCTTTGTCCAAAACTACAACACTTTATGCAGAATTAAGGGTTTATGTTAACCCCTATTTTCATACTATAAATGCATGAAAAATCTTAACCCTTTGTAAATTGTCATTCACCTTACAAGCACTTATTAAGATTCAAATTCAATTTTTTTTAGCACAAACTGTCCATTTAGAGTTATGAAGTTATACAAATTAGTCGCAAGGTAATCTATATTGAAGTTATGAAGTCGTTTTTATGATAAAAATTTTTTGATCTAGTTGTACTTATTTAATTATTGTAACGAACTTAAGTTATTTTTAATAAATTTTTTATTACCATTTATTATTTTCCTAATTTTATTGAACAACAATTTTAAATATTAAATATAATCTCTCTCTCTCTCTCTATATCTATCGATCTATCTATCTTTTTTTTTTTTGAAAATTAGGAATATATTAAATAATAAAAAGAGAACAAAACACTGAGACTTGGGAGACCCTATCCCGCCGGCATAAAAAAAACCCCGCGAGGGGAAAAAGCCATTGGAAAAGGGGCCAAGAATCAGGCCACTCATAACAAAAAGTATAGGAGTGGACTATGCCTAGCTTATCACCACTAAACTCCAAGTCTACACCTTACTCCAAGATGAATTCAATCCTATCCCCTTACACACCAGGGAAACTACTTGGGAGGGGGAACTCCTTACAAAACACCACCATCAATATAACGATCTAAGTAGAATACAATAGTACAAAACAAAGCCTAGACTATGATACGCCTCTCCTAAAAAATCTCATCATCAGAACATGTGTGTATGAAGTTCAAGTTCAATCCCAACATTTCTTTTGCTCAAATGCCAATACAAATTTTGAGGGTGTTAAGAAGCAAATACCTGCCCGAGGCACCTCTTTCAAATTAATCTTATTCCTCTCTAGCCAGAGGGACCATATCACGCAACCCAATATCTTTATTTTATACAATGCAGCATTAAAGGCAAGAGCACTTTGTGACATATTTTCTCCATTTTGTGTCTCAACAGGATATCTCGATCTCTTCGTCTCATAATCTCGATCTCTTTATACACGTGCCACAGCTACCACCAAAATCTACTCCTCACATGATATAATACCTATAGCTAATCTTATTGTTAGGATTCTATTACAGTAGGTGTATATAGATAAAGTTTGTTATAACAAACTTCTAGGATGTTAGTTCTGGTTTTCTTGTTTCTTGTTCTCTTACTATATATATTTGCTATAGCTAGGGATGGCAACGAATCGGATTTGGACTGAACCAGATCTAGATTCGTTTTCAAGAGTTGTATCCAGATCCGGATCCGAATCCGCGGGTCGACTTTTTCCAGACCCATATCAGGATCCGTGGATATTGCGGATCCAGTATCGGATCCTGTAACGGATTGAAAATTTCTAATCTTAAGCATTTTCGATTAATTCTTAATTCCTTCAATTTAATTCCTAATTGTTATTATTGAACTCATCCAACTTTACTAAATTCCTAAATCCTATTTCAAGTAATTATCATTTCCGAATTAATTTAAAATTTTTATTTTTTTTATTTTATTAGACTCTAAATTGATTTAATATCCGACTTAATTTTGGAATTCTTTATTTATTATTTTCTTTTACATGCGTGATTTCTTAAATTAATTTGAATATATGAAACTATATTTTTAGTTTCTAAGTATTATTTTTATGAACCCAAAAATTTTAGATACTAATTTATATACTACAAAAATTTGAAATCAATTATTTAACCTACGATTATCTAAAACTTTACGTTTAAAATTCTTATTTATAAATTAATTTCGGTAATGATTGTTTTAACGACTTTTACGCTAAACTATTTTAATCTAGTATGATCATTAACTTTAAATAATTTTTTTAAAGCAAGTTTAACTCCTATAACCCATGGTTGTATAAAAAAAATCATGGGCTAAGATTTTTCTAATTTTTTTTTAATCCAATCCCTACCCATATGTCCCCTAAGTCTTAGTATAAATCTACACTTAGCAAATTGGAGCCAAACACCCCAAGTTAACCCTCCTAACCGTGCACTACTATACCAAATACCTTATATTTTTTTCTTTTCTTCCATCTAATTCCTAATCTCAATTAGAAGTAAAACATTTATATTCATTTCCTTATTATATTTTTATTATATAGTTGATGAAACTCAAGAAAATGGAACTTAGAACACTAACTTAAATCATCATCATTTTGGAGTTGAAAAAAAAATATTTTGGGATTTAGAATACCCTCACTATTGGAGCATTAGAGCTTGGAGTATTCATTGGAGGATCTTATTTTCTTATCTTCTTAATTAGTACTTACTACTAATGCATGGTGTTAGTATGGTATAATTCCTTACCCTACTTTTTATATGGTGTATGTGCTGAAATATATAATCTCGATTAAGGATATTAATCCCAAAAGCAATGAAGCAATTTCAAGAATATACCTACAGGATCCTCAGATCCTGTAGAAAGAACAGATGATCCCACAGGACGAACCGTCCTGAGGAGAAGCAGTATACCTCTCAGGACAACCCGTCCTGAGGAATACCAAACAAAGTGCCTGAAGGGTTAATCAACCCCACAAGGCAAAAGCAACGGACATGCTGACATGGCAAAGTAACAGCTGTAAAAGTACTACTCAAAGTACCATTGCAACTCGGGTAAGGCAAGGCACCACACCTACCTCGTACCTTGTTGTACTACGGCTCACTAGAAGCCACAAAAGGGGACCACCTTCTCCAAGACCACCATTCAGCAACGGCCACGACAACCACTAAGATCTTCTTTGTCTCCTCTACCTTGACATCAGAATATTCCATGAATGGTAAAAGCCTAAATTGCCCTTAGGGTTTGGGGAACTCTCCCCATGCCCCCTACTATAAATACACAGTGCCATGCACTTCATACGGTAACATTTATCCTACTCAACATAATTCTACTTTACTTAACTTATCTTCATCTAAACTCGGCATTAGATAAACTTATTCTATTCTCAATACTTAAAGCTTTCTTAGTATCATTACTGACTTAAGCATCGGAGAAGGTCCCCCGGAGACCCCCTCTCCGACCCTTGTTTGTTACCTTGTGCAGATCATCTTGGACAAATACGCTAGAACGCATCTCGTGCCTCCCCAGTGATTCATATCCATTGTGAATCTTAAAAGACATTCCCTTCATCTTTGAAGAGGGTGTTGATTGTTCTTTCTAGCAGGAACATATGGAAATTTTACATTATATTTACTTTATAATATGCAAAGTATGATATATATTGAATATGCTTAAGTAGGAAGTTAAAGAAAATTTAATTAATATCAAATTTAAGGTAGTTATGCTAAAAATATTTTTAGTATGTTAATTAATACTCCCTCCGATCTTTTTTGTGTGTCCTATTTGAGGATTTCACACTTATTAAGAAAGTGGGGAATCTTGGGTAATATTTTATTAAGATAGTGGAATAATTTAATGATTGTATTGGTAATATGAAAGAGAAAATATAATTTAATTAAAGATAAAGAAAAAGAAAAACAAAAAAATAATGTTGTCATAAGTATGAGAGAGAAACGTACAATCCATGATACAATTACAAAAATCTGTTACATTAAACAACTTTCTGTTGTAAGATCGCCTAGTCCTTAGGGGTTCTTACAATCTAGCTTCTCGAATCGAATCGAAAAACAATGGGTTTGGGGTATGGGAATGTCGAATGGAAGAGGGAAGAAAAGTTTCTGATTTTTGTGTATTTTTTTGGTGAATTTTCAAAAGTAATGAAATAATGCAAATAACGGCTAAATCGAATCTCACTATAAAATCCACGTAGCAAGAAACGACGCTCTTAAGAACCGAGACACGCTCGCCAAACGTATCAAGACAATAAGAACTTTTGCTAATATACTTCTAATCCAAGAAATATACAACAACGGGAATTGGTGAAACAAAGTTTCGATTTTCTTAATTTATCAAAAGCTGAAAATTACATATAAAAGTACCACACTTATAATGCTACAAAACGAAGCTAAGAAACGAAAACTACCCGAGGAATAACCGCCCAACCGTGCACACAAACCGTGCATCATGGGGTAGTTACCTCGTTGACTTGGCCAGTTATTTTAAAACAAAATAACCGCACAAAACCGACTCTAAAAATTCTGAAAATTAAAATTAAGTAACTACTTACGACTCCTAAAAACATAACTAAAATATTATTACAATTAATTAAAAATAAGACTAATGAGCTTGAAATGAGGCGCCCCTTGTTCGACATTGAGGGCGAGATTAATGAACTCCTCCGTGGCTTGCATGACTTCCTCGTGGACATTGACTTGGACTTGATCGTTTTGTAACTCTTTGTTGTTAATGACCAATGCGCCAACACTTTCCATATTTGGAAAGTTTAATATGGAAAGTTTTGGAGGTAAAATTACATTTTGGGAGGGAACTTTCCAAAAACTAAAAATGGAAATCCTTAAACTCCATTGGGCATCAAAATAAAACATGGATTAACAAACTAAAAAAATCTAATCAAGGACTCTAATTTAGTGACTATACAAATTCTGATCTAAATGGAAACTTAAATTGATCATACTAGAGTATAAAAACAGCAGCTCAAGGATGGAATATCATCCAAAAAAAACCAGTAGCTTTCAATCATTTTTTAGTCTTTTCGATCCCAAAATGGCCGGCGAGACCTCCTTCGTGATTTTCTTTAATGAGTAGTTCACGTATGCTATGTTTGGGGATGCACACTTGTAAACCCTTGAATAAGTACCCATTTTGAAGAAAGTATTCACCTTGCGGACGTCTTGCACATGATTGG
The DNA here is from genome assembly GCA_019776075.1 of Amaranthus palmeri. Taxonomy (NCBI): domain Eukaryota; kingdom Viridiplantae; phylum Streptophyta; class Magnoliopsida; order Caryophyllales; family Amaranthaceae; genus Amaranthus; species Amaranthus palmeri. Next base: position 19,791 of record JAAKBH010001261.1, read on the forward strand.
AATATTAGACCGAAATCATCATCTCCTTCATAACAACCGTTGATAAAATCTAGCCCAACAACGTGTGAACGAAGCGAATTGATCAAGAGGTACCGTCGAGACAAGAGTCGGCTCCTCTATTTAATTTGCCCGATTTATGCATTATATTGAAGTTGAAGGCTTGGAGGAATTCCACCCATTTGGCATGTCTAGTTTGCAACTTTTGTTGACTTTGTAGATATTTTAAAGCCTCATGATCGGAGTGCAAAATGAATTCTTTGGAGATGAGGTAGTGTCGCCAATGGTCGAGGGCGCGAACCAATGCATAGAACTCCTTGTCGTAAGTCGAGTATTTGCGCTTTGCCTCGTTCAATTTCTCACTAAAATAGGCAAGAGGTCGCCCCTTTTGTGAGAGAATGGCGCCAATTCCGACTCCGGACGCATCACATTCGACTTCAAATACGTCATCAAAGTTTGGAAGTGCAAGTACGGAGGCGGTGGTGAGGCGGTTTTTGATTTCTTCAAATGCGTTTTGGGCTTCGTGGTTCCACTCGAATTGTTTTTGCTTCGTGATCTCCGTTAGTGGCGCCATGATGGCACTAAAGTTAGGAACAAACCGTCGGTAGAACGAGGCTAACCCATGAAAGCTCCGGACTTGTGTGATGCTCGTGGGTGGCGGCCAATCCCGAATGGCTTGAACCTTCTTCTCATCCACTTTAATACTTGATCCGAAATGACAAATCCAAGGAATACGACAAATGCCGAAAAGAATTGACATTTTTCCAAATTTCCATACAATTTCTCCTTGGCAAGAACTTGAAAAACTTGTTGCAAGTGAGAGGCGTGTTCTTCGTCATTCTTGCTATACACCAAAATATCATCGAAATATACCACAACGAACCGTCCTAAAAATGGATTAAGAGTTTGATTCATAAGCCACATGAACGTGCTTGGGGCGTTTGATAACCCAAACGGCATGACAAGCCATTCGTAGAGCCCTTCTTTTGTCTTGAACGCCGTTTTCCATTCATCGCCTTCGTGAATACGAATTTGATGATAACCGCTGCGAAGATCGATCTTGGAGAATACTTTCGACCCATACAAATCGTCAAGAAGATCGTTTAATCGGGGTATAGGAAACCGATATTTGATTGTTATTTTGTTTATAGCACGGCTATCTACGCACATTCTCCATTCTCCGTTCTTCTTAGGCACTAATAATGTCGGAACCGCACACGGCCTTAAGGATTCTCGAATGAGCCCTTTCTCCATTAATTCTCCAACTTGTCTACGAATCTCGTCGGTTTCTTTTGGGTTGCTTCGATACACCGATTTGTTGGGTAAAGCCGCTCCCGGAATGAGATCAATTTTGTGTTGAATGTCCCTTGGTGGAGGTAGCCCCGGTGGTATCTCTTTTGGAAAAACATCTTTGAAGGTTTCTAACAACGGAACCAAAAGTGGGTGATTACTTTCGGTCTCGGGAATATCTTCTTCTTCTTCTTGTGCAAGGATGAGATCTTTTTGGTCTAGGAATTCATGGTGTTCGGCTGTGAGGAGGGTGGTGAAGGTGACGGAGGGTTTTTTTGGAAGGCTCGGGTTGGTTTCTTAACTTTCGGTTGGGGTGAGAGGGGTTAAGGTTATCTTTTTGTTGTTGGATGTGAAGGTATAGGTGTTTCGGTATCCGTCATGAATAACCCTTCGATCAAACAACCATGGTCGTCCAAGAAGGACGTGGCATGCATCCATGGGCACTACATCACACAATAAATCTTCCTTGAAAGATTGTCCAATGGAGAAGCAAACTCGGGCTTGTTGCGTGACTTTCAAACCTTTGTTCTGATTTAACCATGTAATATTGTATGGTCGAGGATGAGGGACAGTTTCTAGATTCAACTTCGATACGAGCGTTTGTGACGCGACATTAGTGCAACTCCCACCATCGATAATCAACGAACAAACCTTTTTGTTGATGGTGCACCTTGTAAAGAAGATCGACTCTCTTTGGACTTCCATGGGTAATGTCGGCTATCAAGGACGCACGGAAAGCTGGCTCTGAGTCCAATCTGTTGTAAGATCGCCTAGTCCTTAGGGGTTCTTACAATCTAGCTTCTCGAATTGAATCGAAAAACAATGGGTTTGGGGTATGGGAATGTCGAATGGAAGAGGGAAGAAAAGTTTCTGATTTTTGTGTATTTTTTTGGTGAATTTTCGAAAGTAATGAAATAATGAAAATAACGGCTAAATCGAATCTCACTATGAAATCCACGTAGCAAGAAACGACGCTCTTAAGAACCGAGACACGCTCGCCAAACGTATCAAGACAATAAGAACTTTTGCTAATATACTTCTAATCCAAGAAATATACAACAACGGGAATTGGTGAAACAAAGTTTCGATTTTCTTAATTTATCAAAAGCTGAAAATTACATATAAAAGTACCATACTTATAATGCTACAAAACGAAGCTAAGAAACGAAAACTACCCCAGGAATAACCGCCCAACCGTGCATCATGGGGTAGTTACCTCGTTGACTTGGCTGGTTATTTTAAAACAAAATAACCGCACAAAACCGACTCTAAAAATTCTGAAAATTAAAATTAAGTAACTACTTACGACTCCTAAAAACGTAACTAAAATATTATTACAATTAATTAAAAATAAGACTAATGAGCTTGAAATGAGGCGCCCCTTGTTCGACATTGAGGGCGAGATTAATGAACTCCTCCGTGGCTTGCTTGACTTCCTCGTGGACATTGACTTGGACTTGATCGTTTTGTAACTCTTTGTCGTTAATGACCAATGCGCCAACACTTTCCATATTTGGAAAGTTTAATATGGAAAGTTTTGGAGGTAAAATTACATTTTGGGAGGGAACTTTCCAAAAACTAAAAATGGAAATCCTTAAACTCCATTGGGCATCAAAATAAAACATGGATTAACAAACTAAAAAAATCTAATCAAGGACTCTAATTTAGTGACTATACAAATTCTGATCTAAATGGAAACTTAAATTGATCATACAAGAGTATAAAAACAGCAGCTCAAGGATGGAATATCATCCAAAAAAAACCAGTAGCTTTCAATCCAGTAGCTTCAATCAGTTCATCCAAAAAAACGCAAACCTGTAGCATTATTTGACAGAAGGTGGCAGTACCTTCACTCACTTAATCCAAAAAACGAATCCAGTAGCAAGCATTAACCAGCAGCTATCAATCCACCCATTCCAAAACGAAAACAGTAGCTTCACTTCATATATTACCCCATCATTGGCTAGCAAATGGCCTCAGGAAGTGACGACGAGATCGAGGGGGCTTGGTACTTTGGATCAAATCAATACGATCCTCATTCAAGTTCGGAATCCGAAGAAGAACCACAACCAAACATTGTAGAGCAACAGGGGGCACAAGAACAACAACATAATCCAAGGTTATCTAATGAAATGCGACATCTTATTTTTGAAGAGTTGCTTTCATTACACACAAACGAGAAATTACCTCATGGAACATTCCAACGGATCGGTCAAAAGTATGGTTATCATCATAGAACCATAAGGCGATTATGGCATAGGGCAATGCAATCAAAGGAACCAAACAAGCCATACATGGTGGAGTCTAAGTTCAAGAATTGTGGGAGGAAACGGGTTGTTGTTCCTCCCAACGTTCTTGAGTCTAGACCGATGGGGGAAAGAACATGTATACGGGATGTGGCACAATGTCTAGACTTGGCACCATCGACCGTATGGAGGTTAATCAAAAGAGGAGAAATCAAAGCACATTCAAATCCGCTTCACCCTTGTCTAACCGATGCAAACAAGGTTAGAAGGGTGGAGTGGATATTGAGTCTCATTCAAGAAAATAGCATTCAAAGGCATCCAATATACAAGGGTATGTTCGATTTTATTCACATCGACGAAAAGTGGTTCTATTTAACCAAAAAAAACTCAAAGAGTTTACCTTGCACACAAAGAAAAAATCCCGTATAGGGCAGCAAAATCATCGAAATTCATACTGAAGGCAATGTTCTTAGGGGCGGTTGCTAGGCCTAGATGGAACACACATGGGCAATGTATTTTTGATGGGAAAATTGGAATTTTTCCCTTCATAAATAGGGTGGCTGCCCAAAGAGACTCAAAAAATAGGCCAAGGGGAGCAATAAAAATCAAGCCAACCGAATCCGTCACACAAGAGGTGTATAGAAACATGCTAATACAAAGTCTTATTCCGGCCATACTTAGAAAGTGGCCAAGAGAAGGTCCATCGGTCATTTTCATACAACAAGACAACGCAAGAGTACACATTACACAAGACGATCCGGTTTGGCAACAACACAATGTACAAGGAGGGCTTACATTCATTGTAACACCCCGTGAATTTTGATTAAATTAATATTCGAAATTAAAATAAAATAATATTAATTCAGTATAAGAATTTGAGTGCGTCGATATGTGATAAACGTTCTCGACCTTTGCCGCATAATAAGTTATTTTTATTTATCTGATTTAATATTTCTATGAGTATTAAAAATTCAAATTGGACAATTAAATCCCATTTGGAGTAATTAATTAATTAAAATAAAAAAAAAAAAATTAATTATGATTATTCTTAATAGTGGCCGGCCAAATGGAAGGTATTGGAGGAGTTTTGTAACTCCTCACTTAATGTGGGTGTAATTGTGTTTTATGATGGGGGTTAAGGAAGATAGAAGGTTGTTTTTATCTCTTAAAATGCTAGATTGGTGTAAACCTTCATCTTGTTCTTCATTTGCACTTGCTCACAAATCAAACAAAAGAAAACTTCTCTCTTTTTCTTCAAATTTCGGTTAGTATATAAAAAAAAAAAAAAAAACTTTGTGATCATTCAATCTATTATCCAAGGGTAAGTGGAGTTCAATTGTTAAAATTATATTTTCTCTTTTGAAGAAAATTATATTTTCTTTCTTTTGAATTATGATGAAATCCTATGACTTTTGGAGGATTGAGTATTTTGTGTAATTTTTAAATGTATAATTCTTTAACAAAATTAATTTGTTAAAAGGATTAATACAATTGTGTTAAGTTTCTTATTTAATTTATATTCTTTAACAAATTATAGTTTTGTTATGAGAATAGAATCTCTTGATATTTAAAAGAAAATTATTTGTTGTGGCTTAATATCTCTAGCAAAATTTCAATTTGTTAAGAGATGTTGAGTGGTGTGAATAAAAATATATAAACTTTCATGATTTATAATTTTTGTGAATCAATTCCTTGACAAAAATTAATTTGTTTAAGGGATTGGATTTATTTTTATATGAGATTGGAATCATATGGTTTATGATTTCTACCAAAGTTTACGATGAATCGATTTGTACAACGATCAAATATTGAATTCTATTAATTAAAGTTATTATTTGTGTTTGAATGGTTCATGTTTGATGATGTAAGAGTTTACGTAAGAAATAGTTTTATTTTTGGATGGTTGAAATTGTTAAGAGATTGTGTATTAAGAAATTGAATTTATGTTGTTTTACGATTCGGTTTTCGGTATTGTCTTAGTTATGAAATTATTAATCGAAATTCGATGATGTTACATGGCACGAATTTCCGGACAGCCATAGCTGTCCCGGAAAGTGACGCCTCACATCCCCATAAATAGGATATGTCTTTTGTGTTACTTTGATAAATCGGAATATTAAAAAGTTGTTTAAACGCCTAAAATAATTAAAAATAGTAAACGAATTTTAGAAATTCTGAAAATTGGTGTCCAAGGTAATTGATGCGTTCCGGACGCAATGGCGAAGTCGGATTTTTCATTTGAATTTTCTAAACTGTCCGAAAAAGCCATTTAAGTTTCTGGTTTAAAGCGGACTTTTGATTTGTTTGAAATTTAATGAAATCAATTAAAGTTACTAAGTCTTGTTAATATAATAGTAGTATGGAATGAGTTAGAAGTGAAAACACGTTCTAATACGTGTTCGTTTTGTGTGTATGTTGATAGGACCTCGATTCATAAGAGGGTGAAATTCCTGTTGCGTTTGAATTGTCGTTTTTGCTGTTGCTTAAAGGTACACGCTTAGATCATACATTATATGTGGTTGTGCAAGTAATGTTGTTTCATTCTTGAATAATGCATTGTGACTCACATAAGGATTAGACACCTCAAATAATTTGAAAGAAGTTTAACTTGGAAATTGAGGATGGATGTTTTGGGTTATCCCAATGGGTTAATATTTTGGAATGGATTATATAAATTTTGTTCCCATGGCAGTTTTGGATCATTACGGTCACCATGGGGGTATGCATACTTTAACCTTTGACGACCCGAACAGGACGGGCAACGTCATAGGTCGGTGGTTGCCTTGGGATTAGCTCTCCCAAGTGTATTCCTCCAAATAAATTGGATTATTACTTGGACGACCCGAAAAGGACGGGCAACGTTTCAAGATGGGATTTGGAATAAATATATTTTAGAGCCTTTGCATGTTAGGATGAACACATTGTTTGCTTTCCACTTGTTGATATTTTTGTATGATGTCTCTGACGTGTATTGGATTGTTTTTTTCTTTGAACTTGCTTCCGTTGTCAATCGACGACTAGCAGGTTAATTGCAGGTGGGAATTGGAGTGAGGTGGAAGTTAGGATCACGTCACCCAAGACCGCGTTCTATGTAATAATAATCATAGTAGAAATAATTTACTTTTGTGTAATGAATTAAGATTAGTTCGTTTTAACGTTACGTTAGTAGAGGCCGTTGGGTTCTCAAGTTGTATCGTGAATGTTAAACCTGTCGCTACTATATGTTTTATTTTATGCGTAGTTATATACCCTTATCGTTGGAACGTTAACGATCTTGGATGGGAATTATCCCTCTAAGTGTCCAGTGGTGAACCGGATTCATATTTTCATATGATTATCCGGCTCACGCAAACCGGACCGTTACAATTGGTATCAGAGCCAACGTTCCCTTATAGATAAAGGAATATTTTTTACCTTAGTAGAGAGAGACGGGGTGGGACCATCGTTTTAAAATTGACTGTCTTGTGATGTGTTATGGGTATGCTTGTGTGGGAACCATTAAAATGTTACAATAGTTTAGGCGACTTCGGTTGTCAATCTTTTAATTACTATCCGTTTATGCATATGTTCAGGATTATGGACAAGGGAAAAGCCCCGATGGACCCACATACCCCTAACCAAGCTAACAATGCACCGAGGTTTGACCCTGAAACTGCATGGAGGGAAGTTTCGAACAACGATATATGGAAAATTAGGGATGGAGAGAGCATAAGAGATTATAGGGAAAGAATGATTATGGTTAGAACAAAGGTTAATAGGATATGTTTCGACCTACAAATGGATCTAGATAGGATAACCCAACTATCTGAATCAAGGAGGGTGGAAGGAGTAAACCCGAGGGAGTCCAATGGAATTAACTCCCAAATCAGACTCATAGGAGGAGAAGGGCATGAGGGTGTTGAAGAGGAAGACCCCGAGGAAGAAGAGGAAGACCCCGAGGAAGAGGAGGAAGAAGAAGAGGAAGAATGTAAGGATGAGGCTGAACCTATGGAAGAGGGAGAACTTCATGTTAAGGAGGAATCTGATACTATTATGGAGCATGTAGAAGATGGGTACCTATCCGATCCTCCAGTGATAGACCTCAGGTCACAACTTGGGAGTGTTTATGAGATGCAAAACCCTAAACAGGAACCATTAAGTCCTATAGGGAATCTTAGTGAAGATGAGAGGGAGGATTGGGGATCCCATTATGATTTGTATGGCTTTAGGATTGAATCTGAAAGGGAGTTTTCAAGTGAGGAAGAACCTGAGGAAGAGGAAGAGATGTTAGTAAGCAGCCCCACGGATAGCGACTGGGAATCCGAAGGAGGATACTCGAGCTCTAGTTCTGATTCCGGAGACGACGGGGATGATGAAGATTTCGACATATCTAATTATAATGAGTCTGCTGATTTTATGGATGCTTTGTACTGAATTCTTATTTCACTTTTTGTTTTGTTATCTTTGTAGTTGTTATCTTTTTTTTTGAATAATGTAAAACGCTTTGCGTAAGTTGTCATAATAAACAGTATCAATAAAGTTTTATTTTGAGTTAATTTAAGTGCCCTCTTTTTGTTTTTCCTCTGTTTGTTAAGTTATGCATGGTAAATTTGAGTGTTCTTTTAGCCACAACGAATTATGATATACTTGTAGACAATGGAATGTGTGTATGTGTAATTATTTACTTATGATGTTAATTTATCCCAAACACCTTTTCCTTGAAAACTTTAGGACCTTAGAACGCGTGGTAATTAGTACCTTTCTTTTGGTTGCAGAAGATGCCTCCTCTCTCCCGAAAAAGACTAGCTAAGAATGGAACTAGCCGAGCCTTAAGGAGCTTAGTAAAGGCGTTAACCGGGGTTAGTGCTCCACAAGAGAGGTCTCTGTCTGAACAGGCTTCTGAGATGAGCAAGAGGATTAGCCAGAATAAACCATCTCCTTTTGATGGTAAGGGAGAACCATCAGAACTTGAACATTGGTTAAGAGAGTTTGACAAACTTTTTGATGTCGTAGAGTGCCCGGAAGAACTGAAAGTTAATCAGGCAGCTTTTTATTTGACTGGGGAAGCTGACTATTGGTGGGCGAATAGTAAGGCGGGCTTAATAGAACAAGCTGAGGGATTCTTTGATTGGGATATGTTTAAGAAAGCTATGCGGGAGAAATTTTATCCTTTGCATGTGAGGAAGGATAAGTCGAATGAGTTTGCCCGATTTGAGATGGGTAGTTTAACTGTTGATGAATACTACCATAAGTTCATGGAGTACATCAAATATTGTCCTGATGATGTACCCACTGAAGAAAAGAAAATGCAACGCTTTGAGCTGGGGTTATCGTTCGATATTCAAAAACATATTGAAAGTGATCGTTACAGCACGTTAGAGCAGATGTACAAGCGTGCAGCTCAGGTAGGGAACATTTTAAGGAAGGAGAAAGAAAAGGAGAAAGGTAGTTTTACAGAGAAGAGGAAAGAGTTGTTAGGACAGGCTTCTGGGGCACCTGTAAATTTCCACTCGAAGAAACCAAAAACTTTTGGTAACTTTCAAGGGAACAATTCTGGTGTAAATCCCGGATTCAGGGGAGAAGCTAGACCAATGAAACCCTTACTGGATCGGGATGGGAAGGAAAGGAAGTATTTCTGTAGGAGGTGTAAGAAAAACCACCCCGGAAAGGATTGTGAAGGAAATTTAGTCGAATGCAATTTCTGTCACAAGAAAGGACATAGGGAGTACGAGTGCTACATAAAGAAGGGAAGTGAAAGTCGTCTGCTGGGGGAACAACACCGACCTCAACACCAGATGGGTTTTGGGAGGCAAGGAAATCGATCAACTGGGGGAGAAAATCAGGGTCATAATGGTCAGAGGTTTCAACGACAGTTTAATGGGGGACAAGTTCGTTCGGATGGCAATCGGGCTGAGGGTTCAGGAACCCCACGTCTGGGAAATCAAGGGGGAGGATTGAACGCTCTGTCAGCTAGTGGACGGGTATCTGCGGTCAGTTCCAGGGAGGCTGACCAAACAACAGATGTGATCACAGGTACGTTCACCGTCCATTCTGTAGCTGTTAATGTATTGTTTGATTCGGGTGCAACTTGTTCTTTCCTGGCGAGAAGTAAGATAGACGAACTGAATTTAGGAGTTTTTGAAAACGTATCTTATACCGTAGCAGTCCCTTCTGGGAGATTATATACTTGCGATAGACTGTATAGAGATGTGCCCTTGAAGATAGGGAAGGTTGTTTTTCCTAGTAACTTGTATGTGTTAGACATGGAGGGCCTAGAAGTGATTTTAGGAATGGATTGGTTAGGAAGGTACAAAGCAACCCTCGAATGTAAGGAGCAAAGAGTGTTACTGGTGGGACCACATGGGGAAAACGTTAGATATAGAAAGTTTTCTAAGGGGCCTAAAACAAACTTAGTATCGCTCTTGAAATTACATAAACTGGTGAGACAAGGACATCCTTTGTATTTGTGTCACATCATACAGGAAGGAAAGAAGGAGGTGAATCCTAACGATGTCGCGGTGGTAAATGAATTTATGGATGTTTTCCCTGAGGAGATTCCTGGCATGCCGCCGCAAAGAGGAATTGATTTCACGATAGACTTGGTGCCTGGTACGGGACCAATTTCAAAGGCTCCGTACCGTATGGCCCCAAAGGAGATGGAGGAATTGAAGTCTCAACTCGAGGAATTATTGGATAAGGGTTATATCCGACCAAGTGTATCACCTTGGGGCGCTCCGGTTTTGTTTGTGCGAAAGAAAGACGGCAGCTTAAGATTGTGCATTGATTACAGGGAGCTAAATAAAGTGACCGTTAAGAACAAATACCCGTTACCTCGCATAGATGATTTGTTTGACCAGTTGAGGGGAGCTGGGATATTTTCAAAAATCGATTTAAGGTCGGGTTATCACCAATTGAGGATCGCTGAAGGGGATATTCATAAGACGGCCTTTAGGACACGTTACGGACATTTTGAGTTTACCGTAATGCCCTTTGGGTTGACAAATGCTCCAGCCGCATTTATGTGTTTGATGAACCAGGTATTTAGTGCATACTTGGATAAATTTGTAGTCGTCTTTATTGATGACATACTAGTCTATTCAAAGGACCGAGACGAGCATGAGGGACATTTACGATTGGTCTTGCAAACCTTGCGTGAAAATAAGTTGTACGCTAAGTTTTCGAAATGTGAGTTTTGGTTGGAAAAGGTGTCGTTTTTGGGTCATTTCGTCTCAAGGAGGGTATTTCGGTGGACCCGGTCAAAGTGGAGGCGGTTCGAAATTGGTCCTCACCGAAGAATGTCACTGAAGTTCGAAGCTTCTTAGGTTTGGCGGGATATTACCGTCGTTTTGTCAAGGATTTTTCGCGCATCGCCAGACCTATGACTTCCTTGATGAAAAAGGATAAGAAGTTTGAATGGACTGATGAGTGTGAAAATGCTTTCACGACTTTGAAGGAAAGGTTGACTTCGGCTCCCGTTCTTGCTCTACCTGACCCTAAGCTGGATTACACGGTGTTCAGTGATGCATCGAAGAAGGGGTTGGGATGTGTTTTGATGCAAGAACGTAAAGTGATCGCTTATGCGTCCCGACAATTAAAAGTTCATGAGGTTAATTATCCTACTCATGATTTGGAGTTGGCTGCAATTGTGTTTGCTCTTAAGATTTGGAGACATTATTTGTATGGGGTTAAGTGCAGAATCTATACGGATCATGAGAGTTTAAAGTACCTTTATACTCAGCCGGATTTGAACATGCGACAACGTCGGTGGTTAGAGCTGATGGCGGACTATGACTTGGAGTTTGTGTATCACGAGGGGCGAGCGAACTTGGTAGCCGATGCCTTAAGCAGAAAGTCGAAACATTCTTTATCTGCGTTGAGTGGAATAGAGGAGTTGCATCGGGACTTTGCCCGGTTAAATTTGGAAGTGGTACGCACGGGAGAATTAAGGAAGTCTGAGCGCCTTAGTCATTCGGCCTTCGTTTTCGAGGAGATTTTGACTTCTCAAAATAAAGATCCGAAGTTGTTGAAGTTAAAAGAACAGGCTCGAGAAGGTAAAGCAGAGGGATTTTTGGTTCATGAAGATGGGAGTTTGAGATTTAAAGGTCGATGGTGCCTACCGTCGGGAGAAACATCCTTGAAGGAACGCATTTTGGATGAAGCCCATTGTACAAAGTTTTCAGTTCATCCGGGTGGGGATAAAATGTATCAAGATCTCAAGTTGATGTTCTGGTGGTCGGGAATGAAAAGGGATGTTGCTGAGTATGTATCGCGTTGCTTAACCTGTCAAAAAGTTAAGAGCGAACATAAAAGACCGGGCGGTTTACTGCAACCTTTAGACATTCCGGTGTGGAAGTGGGATGATATTTCTATGGATTTTGTTGTGGGTTTGCCTCGAACAAAGGCGGGGAATGATACTTTATGGGTTATCGTCGATCGTTTGACTAAATCAGCATGTTTCATTCCTATGAACTGTCGTTGGGAGATGGAGCAACTAGCCCGAGCTTATATTAAGTACGTTGTACGGTATCACGGTGTGCCCCGCACTATTGTGTCTGATAGAGATACTCGGTATTTGTCAAAGTTCTGGCAAGACCTTGCAACAAGCGTTGGGTACTACGTTACTGTATAGCACATCGTTTCATCCTCAGACTGATGGACAAACAGAGCGCACGAAACCAAATTTTAGAAGATATGTTAAGAGCTATCGCCATGGAGTGGCAAGGGTCATGGGATGAACATTTGGATTTGGTCGAATTTTCTTACAATAACAGCTATCAGTCTTCGATTCAGATGGCCCCATTTGAGGCTTTGTATGGACGCCGCTGTCGTAGTCCAGTTTATTGGGATGATTTTACCGAATCTGTTACTTTGGGTCCCGATTTGCTTCTCCAAATGACCGAGAATGTTAAGATGATTCGGGATCGTTTAAAAGCGGCTCAAGATCGTCAAAAGTCTTACGCTGATCTAAAAAGACGACCTGAGGAGTTTATCGTGGGAGATCAAGTCTTGCTTCGCGTGTCACCTTTGCGCGGAGTGGTGCGTTTTGGTGCTCGTGGAAAGTTAAGCCCTCGCTACATCGGCCCCTATGAGATTTTAGAACGTATAGGCAAAGTGGCGTATCGGTTAGCTCTTCCAAATACCTTAGAGAAGGTCCATGATGTGTTTCATGTGTCCCAATTAAAACGGTACCATGCTGCTGCCTCCCATATCTTAGATCCCGAACCTCTAGAGTTGGACTCATCCTTGACCTATTCAGAGCGGCCAGTTCCGAATTTTAGACAAGAAAGTTCGTAGTACTCGACGACAGGATATATCGATGGTCAAAGTTCTATGGTCAAATCACGAGCGTGAAGCCGCTACCTGGGAAACCGAGGACTCTATGCGGGAAA
>JAAKBH010001262.1:0-32687 GCA_019776075.1 Amaranthus palmeri
TTTTTTTGAAATAAAAACTATGATAATTTAAATATCTAATTACACAATTAAAGATCTAGCAACTACAAACAAACAACTATTTATAACTAACAGCTTAAACAACTGAGAAAAATGAATTAAGTGCACTTTTTATTTACGTGAAGTTGTAAATGATGTTTGCTATTAAGGATCAATTAGAAACAATAATTTTGTTATTTTATAAAGAACAAGGATAAAGTTGCGTATACCTAACCCTCACAAACTCCATCCTAATTGGAAATTATGAGACTGTCTCACCGTGAAACGAGTCCATACAAAAGGTTCATTATAATAAATATTTCTATTATGGGCTGTTGACCCAAATATTGAGGACATTTCACAGTGAGACCGTCTCATATAAAAATTTATATAGCGGAAATGAGTATTATGGTAATGAAATGGAATCAAGAAAAATGAATAATACCTTGGAGCCATGACCATTATTATGGCCATTAACATTAGCGGCTTCAAGATCAAGAGAATCATGACGATGTAATTTTGTTTTTCTTTCAAGAATCTCAGAAAAATCATTTTCTTGTTCATTTTTATTGTTTTCTTTTGACATTTTAACACAAAATAAGAGACAAAATTGAGATTAAAAAGGATATTATAATGAAGAGTGTACTTTTAACTCATTAAATGAGTAATGAAATTAAGAGGGATTTTATAGAGTTTTCAAATTTGTTCTAAGTGGACACTTATGTGGGCCCTACACGCATACATTAACTCCCGAAAATTATCACACTTTTCTCTTTAGTTTGTCTCTTTTATTTTGTTACAATTGCGATGTATGTTCTACTATTTTTTATTCTCATCTCTTTAATATCCTTTACACAAATTAAATAACACAATTATGGCCGTCGATTAGTATATGCAAAGCGGTTTACCGCACAAGCCCATTATCAGAGAGGCCCTAAAAATTTATTTTTATAGAAGTATTTATTTGATTTTACCGTTTCAATTTCCACGAACACGTGTATAATATTTTACACAAGAGTAATCAAGTAATAAAGAACTAAATATTATTAGCGTAATTAATGGAGAGATTTTATCCTATACCAGTATTTTGATTTTTTTTTTTCCCTTTAAATTGTAATGGTCTATAACATAAATTTGGCACAGAAATCTAAAATTTACCAGACGATTTTGAACACAATTCATATAATTTCACTATTTTTTAATCTTTATACTTCCTCCATTTCATAATACTTGCTACTGAGTATGACATATTCTACGGAAAAATATCACTATTAGTAGTAAGTATTATAGAACGGAGGAAGTATAATAATCCCTCCTATTCAGCTTAAATGTCCCATTTTGTTTTTCACACTTGCCGAGGCAACATTTTAACCCTTAATATCTCAAATTATTCTTAATAAAAAATTATAAAAATTTGATATTAATAATCCTTGTATTGAGACGAATCAAACAAGATCCCACATGACTATGTTTTAACTTATAGATTAAGAGTAAAATACAAATTAAGAGTGATGAGTGAATAGTGCCAAAAACGAAATGAGACATTTATGCTGAATAGGAGGTAGTATATAAATATGGGGGATTCATAGTTGGCCAAAAGAGTGTTAAAAGAATCACGATATACTCTTGAGTCTTGAGAATCTCACAAGAAAGTGGTTGAATAATTTTGGGTGTACATGGAGAGGCTACTTTAGACTTTAGTCTCTTTAGTTTGTAAAATTATTACTAGTACTAGTAGTCGCCAACTTTGGTTATTCAAAACATAGTACATCAATCAATAAGTGACAACCATCTAACTCTACATTATTAGAAAATCATAATAAATCATCGTGATTTATAAATTATCATAAAAAATATAAAATATACTAATAAAATAAGCAAAATACAAAAAGATAATAAATTACAATTTTAAAAATGTCATTCCATCAAATTCCTTCATATGAATGTGATTTATCAAGTTGGCAAATAACGGTTTTTAACCTAGAGTTGCTCATAGATTATCACTAATGAGGTATTTAATTTGATAGAGTATGTAATAATGTATATTAAAGTCTAAATTTTTTTGTTTACGTTTTTGTATTTGATTTTTTGATAGGGTATTAAAAATTTAGATTACGAAAAATCAGGGTATTGCTTTATCGGATTAAAATGGAGAACTTTAGTTGATTAATATTTGAGTTTTTGATTTTACTTAACTCATGGCCCGGATCAAAAAGATAACATTAATTGATGAGTCCCTTATTATAAAATTTACGCATGGTTTTGGACAGTTACAAGGTGTTCGACTACATAAGGATTAGAGACTCATATAATTACTCAATTAAATTTATCCACCTAATTTACACAATTAACAACAAATATTGTTACTTGATTTGAATAATAATCCTTTGTGACTCTAAAATAGAGGCGAAGAGAAAATAAGCTATTCTATGAAATAATAGGAAGACGAAGTATTTGATGATAAATGAAGAGGAAAATAAAAGATATGAATGAAAATTAAAAAAATTAAAATATATAGATAAAATTAAAAGAAAATGATATTTAGCTGCTTTTCGATTTTTCATACCATGCTAGAGGTGTTCATTGGGGTCATCGGGTTGATTTCGAGTCAGGTGTTTCGGGTCGGTTCAAAATCGGATTTTGTGTTCACATTGATTTTTACATAACTGTAAACCCATTTTTAAGTCAGGTCAAATCAAATTCGATTATAAAGTCGGGTGTCTATCAGATTATCGGATCATCGGGTCTGTTTTCAACACCTTTACGCGCCAATGTTTATGGAATGGAAGGCAAATTGAGTTACGTAATGCGCCGTCGGAATTGACCGTAAAGGGGAGATGACACGAGCAATCCATCAAATTGCTAGTTTGCAACCACCTCAATCACGACTATAATCCTACCATACGTTTTTGGATTCTTTCCTTTTCCATTTCTTAACACGTTTTCTTAATTATAATATTTTGGAAAATTAAAATTAAAAAATTTCACATTTATCCTCTTGGATAATAAAAACCTCACATTTTGAATGATATATACAAATTTCATGTTTATAGAGTATTATTTATCTATTTAAGTATTTTTCGATTGTTTTCTGTTGCATTCTTTTCTATGTGCGGGAACACTGGGTATGATGATGATGATGATGATGATTCTGTTGCATTCTTTTCTAACACTATTCACTCATCACTCTTAATTTGTATTTTACTCGTAAAGTAAAAACATAGCCATGTGTAATCTTGTTTGATTCGTCTCAATACAAGGATTATTAATATCAAATTTCTATAATTTATAATTAAGAATAATTTGAAATATTAAAAGTTAAAATATTGTCTCGACAAGTGTGAAAAAATAAAGGAACATTTAGGCTGAATAGGAGCGAGTAATAAATTTCTAAGTAAACAAAGAAACTAAATTATGAACTAGAACTTTTAATATGAATTCACTTCCTCGGCCAAACAATAATATTAAAAAAATGAACTATTAGTAGTTTAGTTAGTACTATGTTTAGACTAATCTAAAATTTAGAATATAAAGTACATGAATGAGAGTTACAAATAACAAACTTATTAACATGCATTGGACTTAAAATTAATACAAATATACAATTATTACTATGTTTAGACTAATCTAATATTAAGATGGTGTCATGCATTTGACAAAAATGATACTCCATTAAATGAAAATTCCCCCTTCAATGATTGGGGAGAAAATAAAAAAAGTGGATAAAGTAATATTTTATGGGAATTAAATCGAGAAAAATGTATGGATTGAATGAGAGGAAACGGTAGATAAGATGTGTGGATTAGAATTAAAAGAGTTTATCGGGTCATGATCAAAATTAAAAATATTGTAAATTACATAGGACGAACTAATTAAAAAGAAAAGTGAGGCAAATTTAGTAAGAGAGTACATCTTCCCTATCTCTCTCATTTAGCATCATTTACTATTTTGATTCATCTTACTTATTTTACAACATTTCTATTTTCTTACACTGACTCGCCACTTTTTTACTCTCAAGCAAGCATTTTAATCTTTTTTTTTGGTTTCATCCACATAATTTTTTCAAAAATTTCTATTTAATAACCGTGATTTATAAATCACCACAAAAAGACAAAAAAAAATAATAATAAAATAAATAAATTCAAAAAAGATAAATTAAAATAATAAAACTCTCACCCTATCACGTCCTACCACATAGGGCTGATTTATTAACTTCACAAATAACCGTTATTTACTGTACCTTTTCTAATTTTTCACTCTCTTCATTTATCATTAAACATTTTTTTTCCAAAGAGAAAGTATATTATATTCAAAGAAACATTATAGTATATTTTCTCCGTTCTGAAACATTCTCACTACACAAGGATAGTTCAAGCTTATTTTAGATATTCAGCTAATGAGTAAGAAAAAATATAGTCAAATCACAAATGTGAATGTGATCTTATTTGAATCGTCTAATCACATACTTTCATAATGTTAAGTTTTTATAATTTTTAGATGTGTATACAAAAAAACACAAAAATTGCATAAAAAGTCAAATACAAACAGAAAAATATTTCCTCCGTTCCATAATACTTGTTACATTTCTCTTTTTTACGCAATCTATCACAATTTTGATCATTAATATCTTAAACTACACTTATCTAAAAATTATAAAAATTTAATATTATGAAAGTATGCGATTAGAAGATTCAAACAGGATCCCACTTGACTATATTAATACTTACACATTAGTCGCAATATTTAAAAGAAGCTTGAACGATGAATAGTGCACAAAATCGAAATGTAGCGAGTATTTCAGAACGGAAAAAGTATAGTAATAATACTATGATTAGACTAATCTAAAATTTAAATGGGTGAATATAGTCACATCATGTTATAATCCAATGGCAACAGCATCATTCATAAAGTGAGAAATGCAAGTGTCATAATCAAGAAACTAGTCCAAGACTGTGATCTTGGTGATTAGATATTTGAGGTAGTCTAATTAGATATTTTCACTTCATAGTCAAAAAATAACAATTTTAAAATAATAATATATTTTAAAGAATTATTTTATAAAATAAATAAAAGATAAAAATAATATATATATATATATATATATATATATATATATATATATATATATATATATATATATATATATATATATATATTCCTACATGAGATCTGGGTGATAAATTACAAAATTTATAGATATGTTAATGTAAATAGTTAATCAAATTTTGATATTATTGTACGGAAATAAGTAAAATATTACTATTTTATTCTTAAAAAAATTTTCCTTTTAAAAATACTTTTTTAAAAGTGAAATTTATTAGAAACAGTATAAATTTTGCTTTTTTCCCTACAATAATATTATGTAGTATTTGAAACAAGTATTTTATTTCAAATTATGGATTTTAATTATGAAATCAGTAATGAGAAATTTGCGAATGACAAGTTTTAATTGGAATTGGATAGTCATTTCAAATTCTACTTTAACTACTTTAAAAACAATGTAAAATTTGATCCGAATCCAAATTTAAAATTTTTAATTTGCCAATCAATAAATTTAAGTCAATTTTAATTTTTAAATAAAATCATAGTTGCCATGCGTTGCAAAATGAAATCATAGAAAAGCATATGCAGATGCAACTACAGTTGGGAAGAAATAAGCGAGGCTGCAAATAAAAAGTTAATTTATAAACTATGGTAAATTATACTTCCTT
Organism: Amaranthus palmeri; assembly: GCA_019776075.1. Classification (NCBI taxonomy): domain Eukaryota; kingdom Viridiplantae; phylum Streptophyta; class Magnoliopsida; order Caryophyllales; family Amaranthaceae; genus Amaranthus; species Amaranthus palmeri. The sequence goes on from JAAKBH010001262.1 coordinate 5,709, forward strand.
TTAAAGATAACTTGGTACTTGGTAGGCTGCTACCCCCAACTTTGTGGAAGAGAAATGTTACTTTGAAAGCTAAACAATGGTAAATTATACTTCCTTTTCCAATTTACTTATAATATTTATTTTTTCACAGAGTCCAATATCCTAATTTAATTTTTATTATTTTTAATTATGTATCATAAAAAATTATAAAAATTTTACTATTAATAATCTTTGCAATGAGACAAATCAAAAAAGATCTCATCTAATTATGTTTTAACTTGTAGATTAAAAATTAATCACAATTAAGAGTGATGAATAAATAATGTCATTTTTCTAATGTTGCAATTAATTTAAAACGAAGGAAGTATTCCTCTATCCATCCAATTGAATTTGCTACTAGAAATGACGCATGTGAAAATAAACATTTCTTCTTTTTCAAATTACTTGCAATATTAGATTTATTGTACTGTTTATTTATCACCTTTAATTTGTAATTAATGTTTTAAGTTAAAACATAGTCAAGTGAGAGCTCAATATAAAGATCTTTAATATTAAATTTTTACAATTTTTTATTATTTATAATTAGAGATAAAATTTTTACAATTTTCTATTATTTATAATTAGAGATATTAAAGAATTAAATTAATAATTAAAATGTCAAAAAATTTAATGGAAGTAAAACTTGCACTATCAAACCCAAAAGAAGGGACGAAAAATTCCACAACTTTTGTTTTAATTTAAAAAAGTCAAAAGTCACCAACTCGTACTCACTAATAACTAATAAGTAATAACTCATGATTTATGAGTATAATTCATCCACCCATTTACTAAATTGCTTTAAGTATAAAATGAATATTCTTTGATGACTTTTCCTATAAGATATTTACTTGATATATAACCCTATGTTTGAAAGAATTGCTACAAGTATAAAATGAATCTTTTTTTAGAGGTAGGGAGAAAGAAGTGTATTTTCATTGGGTTCGGAGGAATATGTGGATGAAATAAAATGATAAGTTTAGTGTGTATAAAAAGTTAAAAAAATGTGTCATAGCTGAAAATAAAATTGTAGCAAATTCAATGGGATAGAACAAAAAAATTGGAACAAATTCTACAGAAGAGACTTTGTTGGATACAAAAATTGATGGCTTCTACATATTAAGAAGAATACAAATTGTTGTAGAAGATGGTTTCATTAATACACGCACCTTACATATGGGTTATATAGGCCATCTAATACATATTTTGAGAATATTAACTCTTTATTTGAGGTTGTCCCACTAAAAGTCCGTATCTCACAAGAGTAGCTCAAAAAGAATGTAAAACCGTGAAAAGTCCAAAAGTTTTCAAATTGATCAGGACTGGTCTTGAAGGCGGGCCTTCTTTGTATTTAGCCATGGCTAGAACATCTAGAATGGTGGATATGTGTCTATCATGTTTTAGGGAGAACTAAGGCATCATAAAGTATGTTAGGGTAAGAGCCAAATTACCCATTAATGGAGGAGATATTGATGGTCTTTTAGCTAGATTCATGGCATGCTTCATGCATCATTGAGAGAGATGATACGAATGCTAAGGGATGGAGTGGCTTGATCATGGTGCAACGAAGAACAATGATGGGGTGCAAAAAGAGGTTGCTCGAACAAGTTTCAGTATATAGCGGCAGGGGAAAGCATGGGTTGTGCTCGGTGAAACATAACTCGCTAGTTAGCTCACCTTTTGGATTCGTAATTCTATCAAAATGGTTTAAAAATAGCCTAAACCCAACTATTATTCGCTTTATTCAAAAAGCAATTAACTAATCATATGACACTGGATGCGCTGATGGGCATCTCTTATCTTCACTCATAGAACTGTTCCAATCTTCATCTGTTGAAAGTTACTACAATCTATCTTATCGGTCGCTGGGAAATCGAGATTGCTGTGTAATGGTATTGAGATAGCCAGGGAAATACACAATACCAATTCCATGCATTTACAAAAATGTGCACCATACATGTAACCAAAACTTGGTGCATCTAGCACAGATCATTAGCACTTAAGTTAGATTCATAATTTAGTATATTGACACTTGAGACTCATACACAAAACAAGCTGATGAAGCTGAACCGTGCTTGCCCTTCTTTTTGTAGGTTTTACGAGGATCTCTAACCCGGTAAACATGAGTGATGTTAGGATTTACACGAAATTCTTGAAAAAATAGGGTTGTCTACCAATTGTTTTGCCGATGGCCGCCTCATGGGAATCGGCTCCATCATTACCTGTTAAATTTTTGAGAATAAGTCAGCATTGTACAAAGCTATAGATAAGCATTAATGTTCAAAGGTTTCGAGTATATTTGGCAAATGACTTGTTGGTCAGAGCCGTTGACTCAAGATGTTGGTTGGTTTGACCAGCCAAAAGTACTGGCTAATGAGCCAGTTGTTTAAGGCTTTAAGCCAACTTTTAAAGTTAGCCGTGATGGAGGTGTTTGGTAAAAATTAGTTGTTAGGTGTTGACTATTTATTAGAGAACAAATAGGTCAAAAAGTCTAAAGTCAATCGAAAAACTATTGTATATAGCTTAAAAGTCAATTTTTCAGTTGAAAAGTCAAACTAGGCGGGATTTAGGAAACATGGGGTTTCAGAAAAACATCAATGCACTCAAAAATCAAGAAGTTATACCTTAAGCAAGTTCTGTAACTGCAGTGATTTGTTAGGAAGCAGAGGTGGTTTGCCCTCTCTCAAAAGCTGATATCCCGTTTCTAATAATGATGATCCTCGTAGAAGCTCATAAATAGAAACCCCGAGTGAAAAGATATCAACTTTATCAAGATGATCATGTTTCTCGTTCAAAATTTCTTGCGGCATATAGCGTGCATCACCTTCGTCAATGGGAAGCGTCTTATCTAATAGTGTGGCACAACCGAAGTCACCAAGCTTATACACACCATTCTTCACATATATGTTCTCTGGTTTCACATCTAGATGAGCAATTCCTCTTTCGTGTATGTATTGCAATGCTCTTGCAATCTGCAACCATAGGTTTTCCGAATAAAGAGAAGGATAATCATATTGAACAAGGAACATATTTAAGTGAAGAGAAAAGGAGACAAAGGTCTATTTGTTTGACGAAAAACTTTTTCGGTCGAAAATAAAGTGCACTTCTTATTTATGTAAAATTGCAAATAATATTTGTTTCAAGGATCAATAGAAGACAACCAACCTCCTGACCCCACCTAGGCGAAAGCCACTTGATGCCGTCGGGGTAATGGAATGTTAATAGATAAAGACATTTTCCAAGAAGTGCAAAAAGAAAATGTGATTTTTCTTTCTTACAAAAGAAAATAGGGAAATTATTTTATGGAAAAAATTTTTTTAGCAAACCAAACACTCCAACATACATGAAGAAGTAAAAAAATTACTTCATTTTGAATTTCTAGGAAATTAGAAATACCATATAGCAAGAGAAAAAGGTAAAATAAGAGGTGAACTTCATTTAAGCTAAGCTACAATTCGATCCAGCATTATTGGGACGAGAAGAACACAGAATAGTAACCTGAAAAAAAGCTTTCAAAATTTCTTCCTCGGTTAGCAAGCGAGATGAATGATAAGTAAAGAGGCTATAGTCACAAAGCTCCATCTGTATGTACAGGTGCTCATTTTCAAACCAGGAAGTGTGATAGGTTACTATGTTTTCATGAAACCCTGCACCACGAGGAGTTATTCTTTAGACTGTATATTAAACTAAGAAACAACGTAAAAGGCAGTAACTTTGAGACGGGTCTCATCCGACATACCTAAAGCTGCTAATGCTTGAACTTCCATCAGAGCTTTCCTTCTGTAATAGACCAAACAAATCGTTGCCAATCAACAAGAAAACACATCCAAACAAGTCTTCTGAGAGACCGTTTCTTTGAGAGACGTCCCTCATGCCCAGCCCATTAAAGCGTAATTAAACTAAAAGATGATAATGGGCTGACCAAATTAGGGAGGGTCTCTCAAAGACCGTCTCTAACAAGAATTTGTGAAATAGTTTTGTGTGTAACAAAGTTACCTTTCTGTGTCTTGGCACAATTGCTTAGTGCTATGTTTTACAGCGTACATGCAACCATCAATTCTTTTTAAGACTTTGTATACACGGCTGAAGTTCCCATTTCCAATTTGCTAAGGACAAGGAAAATAGTTTAGTGACATCTATAGTTTATCTTCGTTGCAATTCAGTATTAGTATAGGTGTCGGTAAAAGAATAGAAATACCTCAATTTCATGGAAGTCCGTACGATAGCGTGACATGTTTTCAGCACCACTAGATGCAAAGGGATAGCCTAGATGAAAAGACAAAGAATTCATTCATTTCATCTCACACCACTAAATATATAGTGTATTCTATATTGCAACTTATAGTCAATATAAGTTGATCACTTTTGATTTATGTCCTTGCTTAATGATTTTGATTTATGTTGCCAACCCCATAAATTAATATTATGGCCCATTAAACGGTACTAATTGGTGGTAATGGGAATCATTTGTAGTATAAATTTTTATAATATTTGATCATAAAAAGGTTTTATTTGTTCACTGTTTTCCATCACCACCTAATACAACATGTTCAAATGTTAATGTATTGAAATGAATTTTCTGAAGATAATAAGATTGTTGAGAGAGATTGTCATGACCAGATAAGTGTGTCAAAAAATATTCGTACCAAAATTACACTACTTTTCCATTACCATTCCAACCATTTAGTAACGACTACCAAACAGGCCGATTACGGCTTTGCATTGTTCTTGATGTACCCGAATTGTGTATATTTAGCTTATTTTTAGTGACCCACATACTAATGGGATTCTTCTAGTCCTTTTACACTAAACCTTTTTCAGAAGATTTACTTAAACTCTAGCAGATACTAAAACTAAACAAAAAATACTAATAAATAACCTGAACATTTTGTTCTCCAACTTCCAAACGGATCCACACCCATCTCCCCAGCATCCTTGAGATAAGGGTTCTTCAAACAAGGCGGTGGCATAACACGAGACCGTAAAGCAATTGCCGACTGAGGGACATAATTGGGACCTTTGCATAATGCATTAGTTATGGGTTTTCCTGTCTTGTTTCCATCCGCATCAAGAGAATATTTTGTAAGCTCCTCTGTCTGTTGATGATCCAACATAGAAGCTGGAGATTGTACAACAATTCCGTCTGTGAAAAACATGTATATTTCAGTGATCAAGGTACGGTGAATCACAAAGTAGGGACATGAATTGTTGGTTATAAGAACGCTAAATGGAGTAATGAAAAACATGAACACAACATGAATAAACAAACCATTACAAAAAATAAAAATATGAGAATAATTTCCATTCCTTGTAAACAAACAAGGACTTGGAACTATTTTTTTTTTATGAATTTCTATTACTTTGCCCCAAATCCCTCCGAACAAATACTCGAAAGAATAATTCTGAAGGCCTTGTACACAGCGCTATCTACAGAAAGATGTCATGTAATGGGCCGCTTGGTTAACAATACTAATTGGTGGTAATGGAAATGATTTGTAGTGTAAATTTCCATGATATGTATCATGTCATTCCCATGGTAATGAAAGTTTGATCACAAAAAGATTTTTTGTTTACAGTTTTCTATTACCATCTAATACCACGTATTCCAATGGTAATGCATTGGATTGAATTTTGTAAAGAATATGAGATTGTTGAAGGAGAATAAACATGATCATTAAATTTGTCAAGAGATATTCTTACCAAAATAGCACTAACTTTTCATTACCATTCCCATCATTTAGTACCCGTTACCAAACGGACAAAGGGAATGAATTTCAACAGATAATCCTAGATGAATTCACGACGACAAATACAGTTAGCACATTCAAAACATTTTACTCATAGATTAAAGACAGACAGAGAACAAGACTAGATATCATGGCCACACTAACAAAAACGCAAAAAATCTTCACTATCCTTGCAAGGTTGTAAATCTCATGTCGAATTATTCGTAATGCTCACACATGCGAAGTCAAAAACCAAAATCAATAGAAATTACATACAATTGTATAAAGAGGAATACAAAATTAACTTGAAATAATCTAAATAAACTTGTAGAGAAATGCAATCACCTTGTTTAAATATTTTACTTCTAACAGTTTTCATTTTCTCCGGCGAGGCTGGACAAGCCATATCTTCCAGCTATCAGACCAAAATTGCATAAAATCAATATCACACACCCATGAATTCCTTTGCATTACAGAACAAATGATGTGAACTCCTCACCTTACTGCCATCCAAATCACTGAAGAAATTCTGACATTCTGGGGTAATATAATCAGGTGTGCTGCATAATAATTTCCTCAACAATGATTAGGGTTAACAAAACACACTTGAAAATGCAAATTACAATTCAAAACCAATTACCCATCTGCTCAAATGAGCAGCATTACTCGATCAAAGAAACTAAACTTAGAACAATCAATAATGAATGAGAAAACAAATCAATCAATAACTAAATCAGGATTTTTTTCAAATTAAAGATACAATTAACTAAAACTAGGGCAAAATAATCAGTTGTGCTGCATAACAATAATTAGGGTAGATAAAACACAATTCAAAACAGCAAATTACAATTTAAAACCAATTACCCATCAACTCAAATGAGCAGCATTACTCAATCAAAGAAACTAAACTTAGAACAATCAATAATGAATGAGAAAACAAATTAATCAATAACTAAATCAGGATTTTTTTCAAATTAAAGATACAATTAACTAAAACTAGGGCAAAATAATCAGTTGTGCTGCATAACAATTGTTTCTGCGTAGAAATCGAGTCAAAGTCTCCCTGACCGGAAGGTTGAATTTTCGATGGAAGTGGATGCCCGAATACTTGATCTGCAAAACAAACGGAGTCAGCCTGCCCGGGGGCGTATACCCGGAACGCCTCTCCGACGCTCAAGTCAGTACAGTATTCAGAAGTGAATAGTAATGTAAGCAATTATGGTTATTTTTTGGGAGAGAGAACATACCATTTTAAGGTTTGACTTGGGGTATATATAATGATGGGTGTGATTGATAGGACAGCACCCAAGGGCATTTTCGTAATTATTGGCTTGAGCTGGGCTTGGATTTGTGATAATTTATGGATTAAGGGATATTGGGCCTTAAGGCCCTTTGACCTGACTTTCAAACATTGGGGCCCAATTGACCCAATAACATTAGCCCCACGCGCTAAGGTCGTTCGGAGCACAAACGGGCTTAGGGCGGAAATTTGTTCAGGCAATTGGACCGTAAACCTTTACAGATTCCAAAAATTAAAACTTGAGCGAGGGATAGGCAGAGTATTTACTAGTATGGCCGAATACTTACGTGTAGGGCCGAGTACTTGCAAGTGGATTTGAATGAAAGACGAAGGCCAAACATGGCCGAATACAAACAATGGGCCGAATACATGCAAACGGCCGAATACGCGCGTGCTGACCGAATGCTCGCGTTATTGGCCAAGATACGATAGCCGAGTATTCGCATTACTGGCCGTTCGTACGCGAACACGATCAAAGAACTTAAGCGTAATAAGCCCCAGCGTGGCCGATCACACGCCTTAATGGCCGAATTCATGCAAGCACAGCCGAATATATACGAACATGGCAGAGTACATACAGGCATAGCCGAATACATACATGGCGAAGATGCAGGCATGGCCGAATACACGCGTTATTGGTCAAAGCGTGACGACCGAGTTCTGCAGATGGTTCAGGTCACACTTAGGACCTTTGAGAAGGATTCAAGCACTTTCCCTCAGCTCGTGTCCAAGGGGGTCCGAATACGGTAAGGAGTCAGAAAGGTATATGGTACTTAGGGCGATTTGCAAGCCCCAAAACTCACCATGTTCAGTCATCTTACCTGGTAGGCCGAGTACTGGCGTAGGCCGAATACTGATGCAAACAAGTTCTCAACTTGGTCGATGAAACCGTCGATGGAGCCGGATACCGTTGTTCTTGAACGAACCTTGGTTTCCAGCCCCACCGACGGTTGCAAGGGCGAAGTTGGTATGTTCAGCTGCGAGCCCCGGTCAGGGGATAAATTCAACTTGGCCGATGAACTCTTCGATGGAAGAGGGTACCCCGGTTCCATGACGAACTGTGGTTTCCTCTCCCACCGAAGAGCTCAAGGACAAAGTTGAGGCGATTAAGTCACGAGAAAGTATTGGTGGGGACTTCAACTCAGCCATCAACTTCTTCGGTACAAAAGGGAACCGTAGTCCATGATAGAACGGAGGTTTCCTCTTGCACCGAAGAAGTCAAGGACGAAGTTGATTTGTCTGACCGCGGACCAACATTCGGGGAAGAATTCAACTTGACCAAAGGATTCCGGCAGGGGCAGGGGGACCCTATGTCCTCGGGGGAACAGGGTTTCCCCTACCACTGCGGAATCCATCGGAGGAGTTGACTAGATGAGCTTCGTATTGTCATGGCAAGAACGTGACTCGAAGGTTGTCTTTATCCTTACCTGTAGGACTCGCGGATAGGATGTAGACGACATTCCCGTAAGAGGTGGCCGTCTACATCCATCCGCGAATCTCACAAGTAAGAATATGATTGCCTCAAAGATTGTTTTGAAAAGAATGCCAAAGGTATTTCTTAGCCCCACAATGAGTTTTGTTCTTTTTCCATAGAGGGAAATGTGGAAATCTTGTGGTGGGGTTGGTGAAAATGACCTAAGCAACTGGTCCTTTTATAGTCAAGGGAATTACTGTTCCCTGTCACATCAGTCATATCACGATTAGGGGGCCGAATACATGTATCGGAAAGAGTGTCCGAAAACATGCACCTTCGAGGACCTCTTGGGGTCCGAATACGTGCATTGAAGGGGACCCTGAGGGGTCCGGGTGCATGCGTGGGTGGAACACTTAACGTATTTTTGCGTGTTAGAAGAAAACTTAGACGGACCACTCACGGGTGCCGAATACATGCAAGCTTGGGGACCTTTAGGGGTCCGACCACATGCAATTGAGGGGACCTCTTTTTGGTGTCCGAATGCACAAGGGGTGCCGAATACATGCACCCCCGGGGACCTCTAGGGGTCCGAACACATGCATCTGAGGGGACCTTTTCTGGGGTCCGAATACATGCAACTTGGGGGACCTCTCTTGGGTTCCGAATGCATGAAGGGTGCCGAATACGTGCACCTTTGGGGACCTCTAGGGGTCCGAATACATGCAACTTGGGGGACCTCTCTTGGGGTCCGAATGCATGAAGGGTGCCGAATACGTGCACCTTTGGGGACCTCTTGGGGTCCGAATACGTGCATCTTTGGGGACCTCTAGGGGTCCGAATACATGCAACTTGGGGGACCTCTCTTGGGGTCCGAATGCATGAAGGGTGCCGAATACGTGCACCTTTGGGGACCTCTTGGGGTCCGAATACGTGCATCTATAAGACACTTAGCAAATTTTGAGCGTATGCTCTTTGAGAACATTAAAGAATGTCCGAGTACATGCATCATAGAGACAGCCGAATAGATGCATTGAGGGAGCATCTAGGAGTGTCCGAATACACGCTCCTGTGAGTGTCCGAACGCAAATGTCGATGAGGCACCTTAGAGGTGTCCGAATACATGCTTCGGGGGGCATCAAAGTGATTCTGACCCTTTAGGGAGTCCATCCCTTTTTGGGGAATCTAATAATAGGCCTCGGTAATTTGCTCCTAGGGAGTCCATCCCCTTCGGAGCCGAATTCGTATTTACCGTGTTAGGCAAATGCCGAATCACATCGTATCTACCAGGTTAGGTGGATGCCGATAAGGACGTGTCGATAATTTTTGAGATAGCCGTTAGAGAGCCGTTGCAAATGTGGCCGTTGCAAATATGGCCGTTGCAAATACGGCCGTTGCAAATATGGCCGTTGGGGCCTTGATATTGGCGCCCCAACTTCTCAAATTCCATTTTCTTCCTATAAATACCACACTTAGCATTTATTTTCCCATTCCTATCTTTCATTTCCTTTGAGATTTCTCAAGCATTTCTCAAACTTTTCCAAAAATTCATCAACTTTTCCAAAAAATTCAAGTTTTCAATCGAGCTTTCACATCACGTAATTTCCAGGTACGTCTTCTACTCCGGCTTTGTATAAAAATAATGGCCGATTACACTTTTTCTTCTTTTAATTTTGACGATAGCGATGTAGAAATTGATTTTTTGACCAAGTATTACTATGTGACCGAATACGATAATAATGAATCTTGTGTCGACTCACCCCTTTACTACCCGGAGACTTTACTTCCCTTCCCTTGGGAGCCGACTGTGGCTCTATCTCCCGGGAAAATTGATGTCAATGCGTCTCATCTAGAGGGTATAACGGTCGTTCCCCCCTCCTACAGGCCGTACCCGTCTGCAGCAGTCGATTTGGTTCCTTTATCTACAGGAGAAAGTATCGACATGGGTCAGAACCCACGTTACAGGGGGCCGAAACACGTACTGAAGGGGGGCCCCGCGAATTACTTCATAAGACCCTCTTGGATTGACACTTTGGATAATAAATTATCCTCCCTTAAGAAGAGCTGGGCCTTGCCGGATCAGTACTCTTTGGTGAAGCCGGGGAAACACGCTTGTGTGAAGGATGTTCCCGAAGGGTGCGTCGCCACGTACAAGGATTCAATGGAGACGGGCTTGAGATTCCCTCTTCACCCCTTTGCAGTCGAGGTGCTTAATGCATATAATCTCACAGTGTCCGAATTGTACCCCAATGGATGGGGGTGTATAGTTGCTTTCATCATGCTTTGTACAGCTATAGGAGTAGCGCCGTCCTTAACGGCTTTTAGGTATATTTTTAGGCTGAGGTTGTGTACGTCGAGGCAAGGCCCCGGGTGGGTATCTTTTCAACATAGGACCGGGTTCTTGGTAGTTGATAAGTTGAAGGATAGCATGAAGTGTTTCAAGAATGACTTCGTGTTTTTGTACAGCCCCGAGCCGTGGCCAATCAAGACGAGTCACGATGAGCAGCCGAATCTTCAGCTGAATAATAATGTGCCTCAGTGTGACTTTGAGGACTTTTTAATTATTGAGCATGCCACCAAAGACGTAGTGTTAGGAAGCTTTAAACCTACCTTTGTACAGAATAATTTTCATGTCACCCGAACCCACCTTCAAAACGAGTTGCTTTTGTCAGCCTTAGGACTTAGTCCGAAATACCATAAGGGTGAGTTACTATTTTCGACTTTTAATTCTTATGCATTCGGTCCTTAACCTTGACTTCGGTATTGCAGTTGTAGCATTCAGGGAATTGGAGAGAAAGTACCCGGAAATCATGGATGCTTTGGGATTTGCTCAGATGATGGCCGAGTCACGCCGCAAGAAGGCGCAAGCTGGGAAAACGTCTCTCCCTCCTCCACCCAAGGTAGCATGAATCGACTGTGGAATGCTTTTATCCGTCTTTACTTTCGTTTCTTAACTTTTGATCTCACAGAATCAAAGGAACAAGAGGCTCCCAGAGGAGTCTACGAGTCCGGGGTCTACTGAGCCGGCGTCTAGTGGGGCCGCCAACACGAGCTCGCCTTCTTCCCAAGCTCCCAAGAGGCGCAGACTCCCGCCGAAAGCGGACAAGGGCAAGGGGAAGGTTGTGGAGGAGCCCGAGGATCAAACCGTGGAGGAGGTGCCTTTGGAGGAGGCCGTGTACGGGATTACCCGTCGTGACACCGGGGTTGTTTTTGGGTCTGATCAAGTATTCTCCGAGCTAACTCCCAAGGAGCTGAGGGTCCGATGGAGGAAGGCTATGGGGCAGCTGGTGAGTGATAAGGATTTGGCTCAACTCGCTTCTGTCCCGGCTAAGACCAGAGTTAACGAGCTGCTGGCTATTCAAGCTGAGGTATCTTTTTGTTCAAAAATCTCGCTAAGTTTTTACTCTTGGATATGTGCTTACTCCGTATTTTTGCAGATGAACATCCGAATGCAGTACGAGATCACTGCCGCCCTCGGCTCTGAGATGGTGCAGGCCGACTTTGAGGATTTGAAGAAGAGAAATCATGAGATGAACGCCAAGCTGATCATGCAGAATGATCAGATCATGTCGCTGAACCGGGAGAACAAAGGGCTTCATCATTCCTTGGAGCAAATGCATGAGAAGTGCCGGTTCTTGAAGGAGGCGGTGCTTGTCCGGGAGAAGCAGCTTTCTCTCAAGAAGAGGATTGTGAAGAGCTGGATAAAGACCGACGAGGGCAGGCAGTTCATGGCGAAGATGGGGGCGAATGCTTGCAGCCAAGGCCAAAGGGTCCGTGAATTGATGGACGAATTCGCTCACGAGAAGCTGCAGATAACCCCGGATTGGGAGACTTTCACTGCTGCTGCTGAAGAAGAATATGAGAGGGCTCTTAGCCAGACGCAGCAAGAGATGAAGGAGCTAGAGGGTGAGAATCCCGACGCGGATGAAGACGCTGCCGATCAAGAGGCCTGGGAGAAGATATTACCGGGGGAAGTCGAAGCTCGGTTTAAGGATTTCGACTTTGCCCATTATGACATATCCATCCCTTCCAGGCCGGCCACTCCCGTGTCATCTCCCATTGCTGCCATTCCTCTACTTCCTCGTCCAGAGATTGTCCAGGCTACTCCTGCCGTTCCCAAGTCCCCGGCTGTTCCTAGATCCCCGGCTGTTCACAAATCCCCGTCTGTTTCCCGGATGGAAGCCGTCTTTGGCGAAGACGATATGGAGTTGGACCCCTTGTTCACAGTGGAGGAGCTCATGGAGGGGTAGATGTATTTCTCTTTAGACTTGTTGTATTTTTCTTAACTTGTTGTTGAACTCGGGCTACGGCCTTTTGGTGTTGTAAGGCTTCGGCCCTTTTGTCCATTTGAACTGATGTTTTAACTTTGGTATTATTTGAATCTCTTGCTATTTTGAAGCTCTTGCTATTTTTGATGCTAAGCAAAAGGGGTGTCCGAACACTTATAGTGAATGGTGTCCGAACACTTAGAATGACGCCTCCAAAAGGCGTCCGATTATTTCATTTTCTTTGAACTTTCGTTGCCGGTAAGGCCGGCTAGGAGTATGAATGATGCTTAAGTACTTAGAATTAACATTTGCCGGTCAGGCCGGCTACGCAACTATCATAGTAAAACGTAGAATTGATAACATTTGCCGGTCAGGCCGGCTACGCAACTTTCATAGTAAGTGCATATTCATAAATGATCCGACTCATTACATGTTTTGAAAATTTGTCCGCCATGTGTAATGCGAACTTTAACTGCAAACAACTTTAATTGCAAACTTAGCAAACTTAAAATAAAAACATCATGCCGATACTATATGCCCCCAGTTCGTAGTACACTTGGTGGGCTAAACATAAAATTTCTTTAGATGATCAGAATTCCATGGTCTTGGCAGTGCTTTGCCATTTTCTTCTAACTCGTAAGTCCCCGGCCTCACAACGCGCGTGACTTTGAACGGTCCATCCCAATTCTTTCCAAGTTTACCTTTCTCCACTGCCTTGCCTGTAGCTTCTACTTTTCTCAGAACGAGGTCCCCCACTTGAAATTGTCGTGGTTTCACGAGTTTGTTGAACTGCCTCGTCATTCTTTGCTTCTGGGCTACGGACTTCAAGAATGCATTGCCCCTGACTTCAGGCAAGAGGTCTAGGTTGATTGGTTTATCTTCGTCATTTTTGTATTGGTCGTAGTAGGTTACCCTGGTGGATGGTATCCCTACCTCGACCGGGAGGACAGCTTCTGTGCCGTATACAAGAGAGAATGGTGTATGGCCCGTGGCTTCCTTAACAGTGGTGCGGCTAGCCCACAAGATTCCTGGCAGCTCTTCTACCCAATTACCACGGCTCCCTTCTAGCTTTTTCTTTATACCTTTAAGTATAATTTTGTTTTCCGCTTCAACTTGGCCGTTGGTTTGAGGGCGAGAGACCGAGGAAAAACGGGTGTTAATGTTGAAACGAGCGCAGTATTCCCTCGTGGCGGCACTGTTGAACTGCTTACCGTTATCGGAGATGATGATTCGAGGTACGCCGTAACGAGTGATGATATTTCTCCAAAGGAATTGGCAAACTTGTTTGTCCGTGATAGAGCTCAAGGCCTCGGCCTCTACATACTTAGTGAAATAGTCAATGGCAACCAACACAAAACGTCGTTGTCCGCTGGCAGGAGGGAAGGGACCAAGTAAGTCGATCCCCCATCTATCGAAAGGCAGGATGGCTTGCATGGGGGACAAATAGTTGGAAGGCTGACGGGGTACTTCGCCGTAGAATTGGCACTTCTCACAAGTTCGTACTAACTTCTCCGCATCGGCTTTCATACTCGGCCAGTAGTACCCACTCCGCAAGACCTTTCCCACAAGGGTCCGAATTCCTTGGTGAATTCCGCAGGCTCCTTCATGAATTTCCCTCAGGATATAATCCCCCTCCGTGGGGGTCACACATTTCAGTAAGGGGTGAGTGTAAGACTTTTTGTACAGGGCTCCTTCGTACCATTCAAAGTATTTTGCCTTCCTAACAAGGACCGATCCTTCCTCGGGGTCCTCCGGCGCTTGCCCATCTCGAAGTAGGGAGATGTAGGGATCCATCCAAGAATCGGTTCGATCAACTCCTCCCACAAAAGCGTTGATACTAGGACAAGGCAAGACTTCCCAGACTATGTGTCGGGGTTCGTTGCTTATTGCCGAACTGGCGAGTCGGGATAAGGCGTCGGCCTGTGCATTTTCTGACCTCGGAACATGTTTTACGACGACGCTATCAAATTTGGACATAGCCTCCTTGACTTTAGTCAAATACATCTTCATCCCATCGTCTTTAGCTTCGAACTCCCCGTTTACCTGACTAGCTATTAGCTGTGAGTCGGTGTTGGCCGTGACTTTCTTGGCGCCAGAGGCAAGGCATATTCCGAGTCCGAGTAGTAGGGCTTCATACTCAGCTTCATTGTTGGTAGCTACGAAACCAAACTTGACCGCATGTTCAAGTCTGGCCCCATGAGGCGATATGATTAAAAGTCCGGCTCCGGCACTATTTCGAGTGGAAGACCCGTCCACGTAAAGTTGCCAACTCTCGTCCACGGAAATTTCTTCCAGGGAGCCCGTCATCTCGGAGATGAAATCGGCTAGGGCTTGCGCTTTAATGGCTGTTCGGGGTTCGAACTCTATTCCATAATCCGCCAACTGATTGGCCCAATCCGTTACTCTTGATGATTGATTCTTGCTTTCCAACACCTTACGCATCGGCTGTGAGGTTCGCACCACCACGGGGTGGGACTGGAAGTAAGGCTTCAACTTCCTGCTGGCCACAACCAACGCAAAGATGGACTTCTCTATGGTAGAATACCGGGCCTCGGAGCCGCGGTAGGCGTGACTGACATAGTATATCGGAAATTGTTGTTTTTCTCGTTCGGCTACCAACACTGCACTGACTGAGTAGTCTGATACGGAAACATAAAGATACAAAGTTTCTCCCGGCAAGGGTGATACTAGCTTCGGAATTTCGGCCAAATAACCCTTTAAACTGAGGAAGGCTTCTTCGGCTTCTTGATCCCACTCAAACTTAGGTTGTTTTAAGACTTTAAAAAAGGAATGACTCCTATCTGCAGACTTTGACATGAAGCGGCTTAAGGCGGCAATGCATCCGGTTAGGCGCTGCACTTCCTTTACCGTCCTTGGTGAATGCATTGACATGATGGCTTGAATCTTATCTGGGTTAGCTTCAATTCCTCTTTCATCCACCAAAAACCCTAAGCACTTTCCTCCCGTGACTCCGAAAACGCACTTCTCCGGATTGAGGCGCATCTGATTTGCACGCAAAGTTTCAAATGTTTCCCTCAAGTGTTCGGCGTGGTCCTCGGCATTTTTGCTCTTGGCGATCATGTCGTCCACATACACTTCTAGATTTCGGCCTATCTGCGCCTTGAACACTTTGTTTACCATACGCTGATACGTAGCTCCGGCATTTTTCAATCCAAAGGGCATTACCATGTAGCAATAGACTCCGGAAGGGGTTATGAAAGCAGTATGGGGCCTATCTTCTACAGCTAATGGTATTTGATGGTAACCAGCGTTGGCATCCATAAAGCTGAGGAGGGCGTGCCCCGCGGTGGAATCTACCAACTTGTCAATTTTGGGTAGAGGGTAGTCGTCTTTAGGGCACGCCTTGTTAAGATCCGTGAAGTCTACGCACATACGCCACTTCCCGGAGGACTTCTTCACGAGCACTACGTTAGCAAGCCAGTCCGAATACTTGCACTCCCTAATGAAACCAGCTTTCAAAAGTTTGTCTACTTCCTCCTTTGCCGCTCGCGCTCTCTCGGCACCTTGATGTCTCAACTTTTGCTTCACCGGCTTATATCCCGGTTTGATGTCTAAGTGGTGTGAAGCGATCTCCGCGGGTATGCCGGGCATTTCTTCGACGCTGAACGCGAATACTTCTCGATATTGTTTGATAACTTCGATGATGCTTTCTCTCACGGGCCCCATGAGGTTTCTCCCGATTCGAATTTTCTCATCCCCCCATAAAGCAATCTCTTCGTATCCTTCCACGGGCTGCGGCTGGGTAACTTTCCGAGCTTCTTCCTCGATGACATGTAAGACAGAATCTGCCTCTTCGGCCTTTCTCTTCTTACTACCTTTGTCTGTTTCTCGCACTCCCATTTTGAGCGTGTTCACTTGACACTCTCTGGCGCTCTTTTGGTCCCCGTATAGAGTTCCGACTTTGCCGTCATCTCTCTCGTATTGTATGAGCAGTTGATGAGTAGAGATGACAGCTTTGATCTTGTTGATTAAGGGTAGGCCCATTATGATGTTGTAGGGGAACTGGATGTCCACCACGGTGAAGCGAACCGGCAAGGTCCGACCGTTTCCTTTCTCCCCAAAGCGCACTGGGAGTACTATGGTTCCGGCTGGCGACACTCTGCTCCCTCCGAACCCCACTAGGGGTCGGTCGAGCTTCTCCAAATGTTCAGGACCATATTTCAACTGTTTCAAGCAATCCAGGGTGATCAGATCAGCGGTACTTCCGGTGTCAACCAAGACTCTTCTGACACTCATCAGGCCTACTTTGAGGGTAAGAACAACGGGATCGGAATGCGGGTGCTGTATTGCAGGGGCCCCTTCTCCAAAGATCATCTTCGGTCCGTCTACCGTCTTCTTAGACTCGGCCGTCAAAGAATTTAGTATGTGAACGCTGTCTTTGACTGACCGAATACTGGGGTAGAATTCAGAATATCCTCCGGAAATCATATGTATGACCCCTTGCGTGGCCTCCGACTGTTCCTGGGCCTCGGGTCGCCTTTCATTCCTTCGGCGAGTATCCCTTCGACTCCCTTGTTGGTTATCGTTTCGTTTCAGAAATCTGTTCAGCTGACCTTCATCGGCCAACTTGTCCAATACCTTCTTCAATTCCCTACATTGGGAAAGGGTGTGACCGTGTTCCTTGTGGTACTCGCACCAGAAATCCATATTTCGTCGATTTTGTGATGTCGAGATCCTTGGGGGAACAGGTAGCTGATCCCGAACGGAGTAAAAAATATCTCGTTGGCTCCGGTTAAACCTCGACTCCGTCGCTTCTTTTGCCTCAAGGGCAGGATAGGCTTGCACTTGTCTACGGCCTTCCTCTCTAGGGGGTCCCATGGGCGATCTAAACCTTTCCCTCCCAAAACCATCCGGGTTACGCCGGTTAGGCGTGGCGTCTTGGGATCGTCCTGTCTTCTCTTTCTTCTTTCTCGAGTCCAGGGGCGTGCATATGTCGGAGGCGCGGATGAACCTTTGCACGATATCCATGGCCTCCGAGTACGTGGTAATATCATGTTCCAGCAACTTCCATTTTAGTTTGGGGGTCTTAATCCCATTGATAAGGGCAGGGACAGTTGTGGCATCATTTGCCCCCGGTATGGACAAGACTTCTTCATGGAATCGCTGAATGTAATCGGCCACAGATTCCCCTTCTTTTTGAATAACGGACATCAGGTGTAAGTTAGACTTCTTTTGCCTTTTCGATGCGACGAAGTGGTCAAGGAACAAGGCTTCGAGGACAGCGAAGCTATCCACACTCCCAGGAGGTAGGGACGTGTACCAATTGAGTGCAAGTCCGGTTAGAGTAGTTGGGAAGAACTTGCAGAGCATGGCTTCACAGGTAGTACTTACGGCCATATGAGCACGGTAGGATGCTATGTGTTCGGCGGGATCCGCTGATCCGTTGAATGACTTGATGGCGGGCACCTTTACTTTACTCCGGTTAGGAACAGCTAGTATTCGTGCTGACAATGGTGTTTTGAAGATGGTAGGGGCCGAGTCCGAGCCGTCTCTCAAGTAATCTTCCCTCGCATAATCATACCTCTCTCGGTATATCGGGCTGTGGTATGATTCTTCTATCTGATTTTGCTCTTGCCTCCTAGAGTTAAGATGAGTCCTAACATCTTGCTCTTTCTTTCTCCTATTGATTATCTGTCTGGCGTCGAATCTCGAGCTTCCCGACTGTTCCGGCATCCGGTTAGGAGCCTGTTCTATCATTCGCCCGGGAACCTGCCGAGTGCGCTCGCGATGTGTTTGACTATGGTGAAGCGCAGAATTCGGCATGCCCCAGGCGGGCTGTGCCACGTGGTCGGGAACTTGCTCTTGTTGTAAGGGCGACTCCTGACTTTCGGCGATGTCTTCCACCCAAAAGTCTCGAGCCTCTCTTTGAGTGACAGGAATCTGCTCCGTCTGCCGGCGGGCAGAATGCAGGAGACTATGTTGTTGAGGTTGGAAGATAGTAGGCAGAGTTCTTACCGCTTGTTGGATGGATTCTTGGAAGCGGGAGGTGATAGTTGCCGCGAGGTCGTCGAGGTCTTGTCTAGTGACAAGATTCGGGGGTAGGACTCCATCATTGGGGTCTTGGTCGTGGACCGAATGGGCAGAATGGTGTTCGGACTGCCTAGTGTTAGCTCTCGTAGCTCTTTTAGAGTTCATGGCTTGTTTGTGTGAGTGAAGGTAAGGGTATGTGTTTGTCTCTCTCCCCACAGACGGCGCCAAATGTTTCTGCGTAGAAATCGAGTCAAAGTCTCCCTGACCGGAAGGTTGAATTTTCGATGGAAGTGGATGCCCGAATACTTGATCTGCAAAACAAACGGAGTCAGCCTGCCCGGGGGCGTATACCCGGAACGCCTCTCCGACGCTCAAGTCAGTACAGTATTCAGAAGTGAATAGTAATGTAAGCAATTATGGTTATTTTTTGGGAGAGAGAACATACCATTTTAAGGTTTGACTTGGGGTATATATAATGATGGGTGTGATTGATAGGACAGCACCCAAGGGCATTTTCGTAATTATTGGCTTGAGCTGGGCTTGGATTTGTGATAATTTATGGATTAAGGGATATTGGGCCTTAAGGCCCTTTGACCTGACTTTCAAACATTGGGGCCCAATTGACCCAATAACAACAATAATTAGGGTAGATAAAACACAATTCAAAACAGCAAATTACAATTTAAAAGCAATTACCCATCAACTCAAATGAACAGCATTACTCAATCAAAGAAACTAAACTTCAAGAAAATCAATAATGAATGAAAATGCAAATTAGTCAATAACAAATTCGGGATTTCTTCAAATTACAGATAAAATTAATCAATAATGATTAGGGTAAATTAAAAAAAAAAAACTTCAAAACAGCAAATTACAATTCAAAATCAATTACCCAACTACTGAAATAAGCAATAAAATTCAGAGAACTAAAAGAGAAGTACCAGAAGAAATCTTGACTAAGAATTTCGGAACAACCAACATCAGAGACATCGGCGTCAAGTTTAGATGATTGATGACAGAAATCGAAGTCTGAATCATTAATTAGGGTATTTTGAATTAGTGATTGGGGTTGTTGTTGGGAATGAAGAAGAGGATTAAGCATAGGTTTGAGTGGTCTTTGGAGTGATGAGAGTTTGAGTTGTTTACGATTTTTACATGATGAAGAAGAAATTTTCCTTTGCCTTTTCTTCATCTCTTTCTATCTTCAGTTTTTTTGCTGTCTTCTCTCTTTGAAATTCAATGGAGTTACATAAAAATGGAGTATCGAAGTTCGTGTCAGTTAGAGAGCAAGTATCACTTCAGAACAAGATTTCTAAAGACTAAATCTCAATTTAGTCACCTATTTCGTTAGTCTCCTCTATAATCTCCGAACATATGAAAATAACGCTTGTTCAAGTTAAAATGCGAAAAAAAAAAATTGAATATAAATTTTCAAATTTCAGTTTGTCATCTCCTCCTCGACTAGAATTCTCACATATATGAAAATTTTTTAAAAAAAATAAAATAGAGAATAAAATAGAAAATCAGACTTGTTTCAGTTTAAAAACGAAATATATTATTTTCTTGAAAAAATTTAAATTTAATTTTCACATAATCATTCCCTTTTCCAAAACTTGTAATCACAAAAATATATCAGTAAGTCTCATGGGAGACGGTCTATTCTATAGACAGAATCCATGAAGCCCAGCCCAAAATATAACATAGTATATTTGGGGTTATAATAAATTATTTGGGTTATAATAACTTATATTTGGGGTTATAGAATAGTATATTCGAGATTATAATACCTTACGTTTAGGATTATAACATAATATAATTGATATTATAATAAAAAAAATCGGTTAAGGAAAATGGGCTGGCCCAATTTTGTGGTCTATCCTATAGACCGTCTCTTGTGAGATTTTGTGAAAATATATATGATGGAAAGGAAGAGAAAGAGAGTGATAATAGAAATACAATAGATTCGTATTTGCGCGGGAAATGAAATATATGGATGTATCGAGTAGTGAACTAGTGGTGTATGCTTTATATACAAATACAAATACAAATACATTGAATTGTACTAGTATGGTAGAATACTAGTATATATGTATATTTATTAATTTTTGAATGACAAGATCTAAAAAGGTTTTCCTAGTTTCGTGTATTGTAAGCTTTATGAACTTATCGGCTCTAAGGGTGGGTAAGAGGGATCGTTGTTCAGGATCCCATGTCAAAAAAGCAAAATTTTTCAAAAAGGTGAAAATTGGATAAAAAGAAAATTTTGAAGTATGAAAATTAAATTCCATGATGACATGTTTGGAAATGATGATTTTATTTCGAAATTTGAAATTGGTTTAAATTTATTGGCAAATCAAAGAATTTTCAAATTTAAATTTGGATCAAATTACGCTATTATTTTTAAAGTTGTTAAAGTTGAGAATTTGAGAATGACAGTGCAAACTTTATCTTTCTTAAATTTCTTCATTTATGATTTTATAATTGAAATTCATAATTAGAAATGAAATACTTATTTTCAAAGCCAATAGTCAAAATAGCCAAATTTTTGAAAAAATGACTATTTAAAGGAAATACATTTTGTTTGATCGAGTAAAGTGTTAAAGTCTATAGGTTAATTGAAACTATATATTTCAGCAATTGGAATCAAAAACGCTTTTAAAATGATAAAATAATTAGTTACTAATACAATCAAAAATAAATGGACAAAAACAATTTGAATTATTGGCGAATAATAAGGATAGATTGGCTCTTTCAAAAAAAAAAAAAAAAAAGGATAGATTGGTATTTATAGAAACATAACCAAGTCCGTTTACTCACTAATTATTTATTTTTAAATAAACTCATATTAAAAATATATATTTGCTAAAAATTAGAAATAAATAAGAGTAGTCAAATTTATTTTTAAATTATACCAAATAGATTTGCTTAATAAAAAACATAAATTTGAGTTTATTTTCAGGATCAAAATTTTCCCGCATAATAACCAAAAAGCATTCATAAACATCAATCCAAAATACTTCAAATTAAACGTATTTCGTTCACAGCCAACAATAGAAGTTAATAACAGTATAAAGTACACATCTACAGTCGATAATCACAGGGAATATAAATTGCAATAAAAAGGTGAAATACTGTAATTTAGAGCACAATATCAACAAGTAACAATTAACACTATTTTAGAAACCTATATAATTGGGTATTGATACAACTTTACAAGATATGGGAGAAAAAAATTGTAATATGTTGGCGTCAAGCCGTCAACTTCCACTAAGGAAGAAAGAACCATGAATTATTAGATTGAAATTTCTGCATTGGATTGTTTATTAGATACTATAACTTAACTACTCTAAATTGAAATTTGAAAATAATTTTTGTATATAAAATGGTATTTGAAATTCAACTTTTGATTCTATCAACATTCAAATTGCAAGAATTAAAATCTGTAATCGTCGGTAATTTGTAGGTGCAGGCCCTTTACCTATAAGATACCAACAAAGGTGATTTTGTAGGTAAATAAATTTGTTGGAAAATTGTTAGTAATTCCCTACAAGCCAATTTGTAGGTATCTTGTAGAAAATTACCTACAAACTTGTTTGTTATAAATCTCTAAATAATTCCTAACAAGTTGTCAACAAATTTATTTGTTGGGAATAATATTTTAGTAACCAAAAATAATATAGGAATATATATATATATATATATATATATATATATATATATATATATATATATATATATATATATATATATATGAATTTATTAGTATTTATATGAAGTATAAAAACCAACTAATAAAGAGCCAATTAAATATATAATATCATTCTGTCAAAAAAATATATAATATCATAAAAATCTGTTAAATAATACACCCAAAGTGTAATATTACTATAATTAATTCAATAAAAGAATATATTTGATATTACAATAATAATTAAGAAGTGCTAAGTCTTGAGCATTTTCTAGTTGTATGATGTGAAAAGATTTCACTTTTTTTTATAAGTTTGAAGATAAGATTGAAATTGTGCCCTTCGCAAGTGAAGAGGGTCCTCCTTGAATCCAGTAAAATCGTAATCAGCAGTGTTAATAAAAGTAACTGCAACATCAAAAAATCAAACAATAAACAAACACTCAAGCATCCATAATCATGAAATTAAACATAAAAAATCCAAACTTCATAACAATTAAGCTAACACTCAACCCTTAAAACTCTAGCTTTAGTATAGTTAAACATGAAAATCCCAAATTATACATGAACATGGCAAATTCAAAAAATAAAACCATCAATAATCATAATATTCACTCCTATTCATTTGAGTTGTCCCATTTTCACACTTGTCGAGATAACATTTTAGCCTTTAATATCTCAAACTATTCATAATTAAAAATATAAAAAATTGATATTAATAATCTTTGTATTGAGACGAATCAAACAAGATCCCACATGACTATGTTTTAACTTATAGATAGATTAAGAGTAAAATACAAATTAAAAGCGATTGAATAGTGCCTAAAAACAAATAGGACAACTCAAGTGAATAGGAGAGATTAGAGAATATTAAACATTAACATTCCAAATTCATGACAATTCGGCCCGTTTGGTAGGTAGTCATATATAAACCATGGTAATGGGAATGAAAAATTAGTGTAATTTTAGTTGAAAAATCTCTTTTCTACCTTGATGGTCATGCTTGTCCAACTTTAATCATTTCATTTTCTTCATAAAATTCATTCCAATGCATTACCATTGAGAGAGGTAGTATTAGGTGGTAATGAAAATTTATATACAAAATTTTTTTTTTTGATCAAAGTTTCATTACCATGGGAATGATATGGATCTTTTAATGAAATTTTACATTATAAATCATTCTCATTACCATTATTTAGTACCACTAACCAAACGGAGCGTTAGGCCAACACTCAATCCTCAAATACTCTAATTTCAGTACAATTGAACATAAATCTCCCAAAAACATCCCAACTTAAAATTAAACATGAACACTCCAAATTCATAACAATTAGGCCAACATCAATATCATTAATACTCTAGTCTTCAAAAAATCAAATAGCCAGCAATACTCTATATACAAATTAGGGCAAATCTACCCCTAACCACCACAAGTTTAAGAAGTAATTTTCATTGCTAAAGAAAGAAATTCAGCAATTAGGGCAAATCCAAAATGTCGAAAGAAATTCAGTAATTACAAAACCTAATTTCCACTTCTAACCATAACTTAAAGTTTAAAGCACAGATCTAGTACTTCCTCCGTTCCATAATACTTGCTACATTTAACTTTTTTACGCAATCCAATGTATTCTTTTGTTTATTTATATGTCGAATTATACGGATTTAAAAATTATAAAAAGTTATACTACGAAAGTATGCGATTAGACGATTCAAACAAGATTCCACTTGACTATATTATTACTTACATATTAACCGCAATATATAAAATAAACTCAAATGGTAAATAGTGCCCCAAAACGAAATGTAGCAAGTATTATGAAACGGAAGAAGTACTACCGCAACAAAATTTGGGGCGCAACTTGAAATTCAGGCCTCAATAAACTTTTTCATGATGGGTAGGAAACATATGGAGGGCTGACCACAACACTGAAAATACCAACACATAGCATGTGTACATTCAGGGCCGGTCCTAGGTGTGCAAGAGGGGTCGTCCGCCCAGAGCCCATGTCAAAAAAGCAAAAGTAATAGTTGTAAAAGGTCTATATAGTTTATTAATTACAAAAAAAAAGGTCCCAATGCACCATTTCACCTAGGCCTCGATAAATCTAGGGCCGGCCCTGTGTACATTCATTGTCAATGACAAATGTAAGGTAAAAACCCATATACTAATTTAATGATTTACATGCACTCACCCGTAACTTTAGTTGATGGATTTGCTCTAGCCTTGAGAGTTTCTATTATCTTCTTCATCTCAGCAGGGGTTCCATTCTAAAACATAAAATTGAGAATCTCATCAAAACACTCAACAAACTTTTAATTGAAAAAATCAATGGCGCTGATCAAAAAACTAACATAGAAGCGATATCAATGAGTTTTTTGATTGAAACGATATAACTTAAGAAAGACCTAATATCAATGAATTTTTCGTAAGCGACAATTTAACAACAACAATAGGAACAAATCCGATGAAAAGTTAGATCATAAATCACAATAATTCAACACAAAAACAACAAATCGATAGATAGAGAGAAACTAACGCATTCCAGTCGTCATCGGCGATGAATTCCCGGCCCATTGTTGTAGAGATGATGGAAACTTTTTCTTTTTGTGCAAGATTTGTTTTTCGCGATTAGGATTTGAGATTTCCGGGAGTGCGATTAGATTTTAAATCAGTGGGTTGAGCTTTTATATCGAAACTATGATTTTACCCTTGAGTGTAGAGTTGTTCATGGGCAGGCTACGCGCCTAGGCCCGTACAATTTGGCTTCGAAAAAACGGGCGGATTATAGACAACGTTTTTTCAAAAAAAATTAAAGTTTGGACGGGTAATACCCGCCCGCCAAGAATAAACGGGCGGGTAGCGACACCAAAAAAATACCCGCAGGTATACCTGCCCGCCCGCTTATTTTGATACTCCCTCCGTTCCAGTTTATCAAGTCCCATTTGACCAAACACGGATTTTAAGGTAGTAGTGGGGTCCATTGGAAAATGTGGTAGTAGGGTTATTTTAATTGATTAAATTATTGTAAAGGTGGTAGTGGAGTATTGGGAATTGAAAAAAGTAAGGGTATTTAAAAAAAAGGATAGCCAAAAAAGGAAATGGGACAAGTAATGAGGAATTGCCCAAAAAAAAAAATAGGACAAGTAAACTGAAAGGGAGGGAGGTATATTATTTATTAAATAATTAATTTTATTAAATATTAAATTATACTACTACATGACCTATATTCCTTGACGCTTTGTACAAGGACAGATTTTTATGTCTTGAGTGTTGAGGATAAGTTGGAGTTTTCATTTTCGAATTATATAGATGTGACTTGACGGGTATTAGTTTCAAAACAAGCTCCATAATATGTCATTGTATAACTCATTATTTAAAATAGATTTACAATCATGCAGAAATCAATGTAAACATAAGATTTGATATCGACCAGACCAAAACTCATAATCTAAAACCGTCTTGATGACTTTAACTGTGTTTGTAACGACTCAATGCAAAACGTCGTGCTCCTTCAATCATGTCGCACATACATAAAACTGAAAGACTCGATTGATCGGTTAATCCAACAAGGTTCACATTATATTATGGGTTCGAAATATTAGGTTGAGTCATTTATGAATCGTATTGCTTTGAGGTCGAATTGTATAACTCATTATTAGGTATATTCGAAATATTAGGTTGACATGATTAATCTTGCACAAGTGAATAGAAAAGAATATAACTCATTATTAGGTATATTGAAAAATTAGTCTATATTCAAATCAAATGAATGAAACATTTATTTATAGGGATTTTCTAACAACTCTTTTTCAACCTTCATAAAGCATGGTCAAAGAATATAAATGTGTTTTAATATAGAATTAAACACTCCATGAATGAAAATATAGTTGTCGGAGAAAACTTTAAATGACCATTTATCCAAGTATCCAACAACGTATGGGTATGAGTTTGATGAGTATAGGTATCATGGATGGTTCACATAAAAATATTCCAGTTGTGTTTATAGTATTATTTTCAATCACTTTTAGTTTGTATTTTATCTGAATCAATTGATAATTTAAAACATACTAAAGAGAAATTTTGTTTGAATCACTTCAATGTAAATTTTATTAATGTCTAACATTATATACTTTTGATAATGCATCATAATTAAATGTAAATATTAAATTATTGCATTGATAAATATGCAAATCATATACGACATTTTATTGAACATGAGAGATTATATTTGTAACTAAAACTACCCCTATAGATTTGTGACATGGTACATTCTAATATTTTTAGTTTTGGTATTAAATGTAGAGAGAAAAAATTATTTCAACAAGTCTTATATAATATCGTTTCACAAAAAGACGAGTTCACATAATAAGCTTATTTCTCTAACTGTTTATTTTAAAATTATCATTGATCACTCTAAGATTATTAGTGATTTATCATATCAATTTATTTCGTAAGCGATCATTATAAAGTTATAAACCTTCATACTTCCTCCGTTCTATTATACTTGCTACATTTCACTTTTTACATATTTTAATGCGTAATTTATTTTTTATGTTGAATTATACAAATCGAAAAATTATAA